>AWOL01S0003065.1:0-49982 GCA_000715115.1 Nicotiana otophora | reverse complement strand
GAGTAGGGGAAAATCCATATGATATTCTTGAGAAAGATTGTACCGTTGTGGCATAACGGTATCCAACTATCCATACACCATCCCTTTCTTTTAATCCCACTATGGTCCTTAGAAATCACATCCGGTTCTCTAAGCACTCTTTATTTTCATTTGACCCACAGTCAATAGAGTATTTCACAATTCAAAAGTAAACTCAAGGCAAAAGCTGCCCAAGTAAATGACGGATGTCTCATTGAAATTGTATTCAAGAAGAGAGGTGTCATTCAGGTACAAATAGCCCCAATGGATATTGAACCAAAAGTAATGTCAACTGACATAGTATGGATAAATTTCTTCACCACTAGATTCGCAAACAGAGGGTGGGATAGGAGCAAATATCTGGCACATGCTTTGACATTTATAATAAACCAAGCACTGTAGAGTAACCACAATTTACTCTAAATACGACACCTATTATATAAACTAAAGAGTCATGGTTTGGTCTTGGCAAACATTATCCCTTGCTTCCACGTTTGGAGGGTGATCTTTCCACCAATAATTATCCACCCATTTCTAATTATATGTTAATCTCCCACTAAAAATTACTAATTACCCAATTATCCACATAATTAAGAATTACCCCAAAATGTCAAATTTCGTCGAAACTTAGTTTTTTCAATTCGTTTACCCTATGACCTTCACGACACATACTTATCACTTGTTATAAATAGCATAAATAAATATAACCTCAAAAATAGTCTTGTACTCATCATAAAGTACTACTATTAAAATATTAATAAATTATGGTACCATATAAAATCAATACATACACTATTATTTCATTAAAACATCCATGTAAAAATACATATATTGTCTTCACTTCTAATTTTCCTAATCTCATACAAAGAGTACAAATTTTCGTGCGCTTCATGCTTAAAATGGTAAAAAGATAACCTTCTTTTCTTGTGAGAAAATAATTTCTATCATTATAATAAAGAAAATCTCATAAACTTTCTCATATTCTGTGTATAATTTAAAGCATATTCGAAAGTAGTAATATAAATAACTATATAAAATCATATTTTTTCAAACCTTCTTTTACCAAATTGTTCCACTCAAAATATCATATCAAATGTATATAATGGTATCAAGGTTGTTAAACTTACGGAGTCATAATCCCTTCAAGCTCATATGGATTACTACGACTCATCGTAATATTAAAGTACGGGATGTAACAAATTTTTGGTAATTAATTTGGTGTTGTTCACATGTTCTTCTTAGTCTAATTAACGAGAATATATCTTCTCTTTACGCATGGGTATGTTTGAGTAGAAGGCATTGTACATGCTTGCTTGGCCGGGTTATCTCGGTTGAGCTCCGATCGCGCTCCCCGAGGTTGGGGCGTGAAACAAGAATGCCTTGATTAAGGTATTAAGTGAAGCTTATGTGTCTACCAGTATCACTAGCGGGGAGATGGCTAACATGGTAGGACAAGTACTGGAGAGTCACAAAATTACTTTCCACGAAGTGAGCTACTGCCGGAAGGGTTGAGTCACAACAAAGCGTTGCTCTTCACTGTGCAATTTGAAGACAAGTTCATTGCCAATGCCCTGATAGATGGAGGTTCGTGCCGGAACATATGCTCACTAACTACTTTGAAAAGACTTGAAAAGGCCTGCATGAGAAACAAATGGGAAACATTAACGTAAAAGTGTTTGATGGATCTCAGAGAGGAAGTATTAGGGAATCAATCTTGATCAAACAGATGGGCGCGAACTGCTTTGATGTCGAATTCCAAGTACTAGACATATCTGCTACCTACAACTTGTTATCGGTACGACCATGGATACAGTAGATAGGGCAGTCGCTTCTACTCTGCGCCAGGTTGTGAAGTTTGAGAGGAATCATCAAAAGGTAATTATTCATGCGGATGGAAGCAACCCTATCTACACCAACCATACCGTGCTAGTTATCGAGAAGAGTAGGAAATTGGAAGGAGAAACATACAACTACATTAAGTGGGTAAATGCAAGAAAGTGAAGTTTCCTAGTAGTTCGGTAGACATTCAAAGATAAGTACAGAATTCATCGTACTGATTCGTAAGACTCTACTAAACCTACTCATGACTCGTGAGACCTAAGCAACCTAGTGCGCCAATACTAACTTGTCCCACCGGAGCCGCGATGGTGCCTAACACTACTTGCCAGCAAGCCAACGGTCTCATAATATCTTAATTATTTGAATATATTATAAGTATCTGATACAAATAATTGAAATATTTCTACAACCATCGCAAAATCTGGTGCCAATGAGTACATGTGAACTACTGATTCTCAAACATAAGGAAATCCCTAGTAGAACTGTCTGTGTAATAGAATAGTACTGAAGAACATAAAGGAAACGAGAGTCAAGGCATGCTGACATCATAGCACCCTTTAAGTCTCCAAGTAGGTACTAGCACGGATCTAGCGATCACCACATGCTGATGTATCTGGATCTGCACACGAAGTACAGAGTGTAGTATGAGTACAATCGAACCCATGTACTCAATAAATAACAGAACTAATCTTGGGCTGAAAGAAGCCACGAGCTCAGAAAAAGACAGTCAGCTTCCAATGTAATGAAAACACAAGTATAATAATGAGAATAACAATAAATATCATAAAGGAATTAACATTGTCGACTCGTTCATATTACAGAAATTTAGACATGATTTCAAGTTCAACAATTGAAGACCAAAACTGATAGGAACAAGTCAGTTACAGCTAGCATGAAGAATGGTACATCTCTATGCCTATATGTCAAATATGCATGTCAAATGAATGATTTTACAGTGATATTCCCAAGTACTCTCACTCTAAAAATACTCAATATGCCTGTCTCAAATGCACACTCATCATACTCACGCAATCACTCATCATTGTACAGGTGTCTGACATCAATGCCCCTCACCAATGCACATGTACGTATCACTGTGCCTGCGCTAACTATTGATATGTCAGACTTCGCAGGGGCGAATCTTGCCCAAGCGCTAATCAAAGCCAATAAAGTCGGATGTAGCATGCAGCCCAATCCACATAATAATAATAGTAATAAAACCAATATGGCCTACTATGGTGTGCAACTCGATCAACAATAACACTCTCAACATGGCTCTAAGGCCCACCTCAATCATCAATCTCTCAAGTCTAAAGCGCTTACAATCTCATACCACTCAGCCCAACAATGATAACATGTGATGTAATAATGAATGATGAACATAGACTGAGATATGATATGCAAACGAAGAACCATGACTAAGTGTAAAATTACTATTAACGCATATAACTCAAACAACATAAATAGCGTCATTAGGTCTCAATCGAATAAGCACATAGCCTAAACATGATTTCTAGCATTAATCAAAACTCAATTAATCTAACAAGTAGGAATTACACGGATAACAAAAGACTTGAAAGCAACACAGTAAAACAATTCAACCCGGATTATGATTACCACTGTTCACGCCCACACGCATGTCACCTAACATGTGCGTCAACCCAACACAGCACAAATAACATGTTTTCCAAGGATAAATACCCCCAATTCCAAGTTTAGAAATGTTACATACCTCAAAACGCGTAAATCAATACTTCAACAAGCCTTGCCTCACTAATCGGCCTCCAAACGACAAGAATCTAGTAAAATCAACTTAATATAATCAATACGTGCTATGGGAATTGATTCCATATGTAAAGCTAAGATCTTTAACAAAAATCAAAAAGTCAACCCCGGGCCGTACCTCGGAACCCGACAAAATTCATAAATTTCGAACACCTATTCAATTACGAGTCCAACCATACCAAAATCATTTAATTTCAACCACAAATTGACCCTCAAGTCATCACATCTCACTCTCCAACAACATAGACTAAAGACCCCATATTTCACTTCAAAATAACATAAACTAGGTGTAATAATCAATATTTATCAATAAAAATGATGAATCATCATTTATCTCTTCGATTATGGTGAAAAGTACTCCACATATTTCCCTTAACCGAACTCCACAACTCCAAAAATTTGATAAATGCCAAACCCTTTGAGATATAAGATCTGTTAGTGAAATCACATCTATGATCAAAATCACCGCTTTGTCAAAATCTCGCACTTGCGAGCTTCACTTAAGTCCCTAACCTTACACACTTGCGGCCACATTAACGCACCTCTAGGACCTTTTCTTGTTTCTGTGCTCAATTGGCCGAATCTACGGTCTCGCAGATGCGGAACCTACCTGCCACCTGCGCCTTTCCCGCGTCCAGCCAAACCCGCTCATGCAGACCTCCGTGCGCAGAAGCGCATTCGCTTATGCAGGAACCCCTTCATATCTGCAACCTATCCTCAACCAAGCCAACCTCGCAGAAGCGTATAAGATGCCGCATCTACTGCCAGCACCTCGTAGGTGCGCTTACAGCAGACTTGAATCCATCAACATTTCCTTAAGACCAAATTTCAATATGAATCGCACCTAAGGCCCTCAGGACACCATCCAAACATACCAACACGGCCTAAAACACGATATAAACATAGTCGAAGCGTCAAATCACATCAACCAACATCAAAATCACGAATCACACTCCAATTTAAGCCTAATGAAATAAATGAACTTCCTACTTCTAAAACTGTTGTTGAACCACATAAAATAAACTTTGAATGCCTCAAATGTTGCACACTAGTCCCAAATGAGACAACAGACCTAATCTAACTCCGGGACCCAAAATCCAAACCCGGTACCAAAACATTCTATGCTCAGTCAAACCTCTCAAACTTCAAATCCTTCAACTTTCCAACTTTTACCAAAAAGCCCAAAACAAACCTACGGACCTTCGAATCAATATCCAAACATACGCCTAAGTCCAAAATAACAATACGAAGCTATTAGAACTGTTAAAATTCCATTGCACAGTTGTCAACACAAAAGCCAAACTCTTGTTAACTCTTTTAACTTAAGCTTCCAACATTGGGTCTAAGGGTCCAAATCTTCCCCAAAACAAATCCAACTACCCCAAAAGTCACATAACGACAAATAAACATAGAAGATACAATAAATAGGGTAATAAGGCCACAATATACAAAAAGACCGGCCGCGTCATTACAATACCCATGATCTTCCACCTCTTGAACATTTTAGTGAAGAAGGTGCAGATCATGCACCCAAGATCCCCAATATTGTATTCCCCTTAGTTTAAAAACCACCATCTAGTGACATTGAATAAAAAATAAATTGGCAGTCCGAAAATTCTATTTCTCAAAATAGAATCTTGAACAACATAGATAGCACTTTTACAAATATTGCACACGCTCACAATAAAATGCTTAGAAGAGTGGAAAAATATTGAGAAAAAAGTTGAGTTGGTTGTAGAGAAGCCTTCTCAGCATGCAGAACTCATCAAAGCCTTAGATCACAAGTTAGAAAGCTTGCAGTACGATATTTGTCCGCCGGGTACATCTCTTTTCCATTTCATTCAGTAGCAGCAGAAAGAAATGGTGTCTTTAGGAGAACAAATAAACCTTACGAAAACTGATCAATTTGTTCTCCAAATACCTAGAAGTTCTCAAATCAATTCTCTTCCTCTCAAGTATATTCTCCTCCCAAAGCTATTCCCTTCCTCAGCTAGAGTTTTATGTAACACTCCATATATTTGGATTACGCATGAATGTGTAAAATGAGTACATATAGTGACGTGCATAAGATTTAATAAATCGACAAAGTTTATGAAAGGTCTATCTTCCAGCCTGATCAAGTGAAAATCTGTTAGGAATGCAAGAAAACATACAACATTAAAGTTGTAGTCCTTTCAAATGCCCGAACGGATTTCCATGCAATAATTTACATGTTTTTTACTGGATAATGCACAGTCTGCATGCTCAGCTACACGCTCATCCATCACGTGCATGACAACGCACTTGTTCTAGTGCCACCGCCCTTACTGAACATTCAGGTGTGCGGTTGGGCCCTCAGTTGCATGGGCGCGCACCTGAAAGATCGTTGTTAAAGCCCAACCTTGTTCCCTATACCCATACCCATAATTTTTCTATAGAAAGGGAAGATATCTAGAACCCAACTTCCTCCAAGGTCTCTCCATCATCCAAGGTAAGTTCTAATGTTGATTCTAAGTTTAGTTAAATTCACTAACACCTTATTAATATGGGTAAACCATTTAAATCATTAGGTATTCGATTGAGACATTGTTGTTGAGAAAACAAACCCTAGAAGTTGAATTCAAAATGATTGAACGTTCATTCTCTAATTGATTATAGCATTAGATTAATGATTATAGACTCTAAGTTCATGATATATGACTTGATGGGTTTGATAGAAAAGCATGAACGATAATAGGTTTGGGTTGTTGTGTAGTACCCCGAAAAATTTTGAAGTACTTAAGCGCTATTAAGAACGTTGATGTGTGCTAAGTATATTATTTTGAGTCCAGACGAGGACTATTAATATGATGCATATGAATTTTATATGATAATAAGTGTATGAGGAATATTATAAGTGATGCGGGTTCTATGGAGAGCCCTAAGTGTAAGTCAAGTTGGAAATTACATGATAGACGAAAGTTCCAAATGAGTACGCACAAGAACAAACTTTGGACAAACATATCTATATATGTGTGTGTGTATATATATATATATATATATATATATATATATATATATATATATATATATATATATATATATATATATATATAAGGAGTTATGTGATGAACAACCTTTCAAATAAAAGACCTTCGAGTCTAGTTTCTAACGCCTCAAACCATTTGTTATTTGGACACCCCTACAAGAAGATATGACAAATTTACCAAAGGCTGGTAGAATGTGATTCTGCAGCCAATTCTACGATTGCAGAATGGTCGCAAAACTGACCAGTTTAGCCCAGTTCTAGGCACCAGTTTTGTGGTCCATTGTGCGGATCGCATACCCGTTCTGTAGTCCATTCTGCGACCATAGATCTTAGTTCAGAGAGTTCATTTTCAATTTGATAAATAGCCTTTGGGGCTTATTTTGAAGACAAAAACCTGATAATGTTAGAGAGAAGTGAGAGTGTTCTAGAGAGAGGAAGAAGCTCAAGTGCTTTTTTCATCAAGATCTTGTCCATGCTTTGAAATCCAACAAGGAAATCTCATAAGATCTTCGCTCAAGAGGTAAGGATCAAACCCTAGTCTTCAATTTCGAGTTTGGGGTAAAAGATAGGTGATGGGGAGTATAATTCTTGGGTGTAAGAGTATTATTTATACATGCATGTACTAATAAGGTTTTTGGGAAGATTGTTGAGTTCAAAAAAGTAAGGATTGGGTTGTGAAGTGAAATAAATCTAGTGGAAGAACCTTGTAAACAATTTGCACACCTAGTGTTTGATAAAATGCTCTAATGAGCTGATACCAAGAATATCTTCCTAATTATGGTTCACTTTTGTTATGTTTCTAATTAGATTAAAGTTCGTAGGTTTTCCGTAACATTGTAGTAATTAAGAAAAGTTCAAAGCGAGGTATGTTGGCTGAACTACTCTCTTAGAATTTAATTACATGATGTTCCCGTAAGTTTCAAGTATGGTTGTTCCAAGTTCCTTATTCTCATGATCAAATATATTAGATAGGAAGTTTTATATTCATATGCAAGCTAGCACACCTTAGAGTAATTGTTGGAGGTCGCCAAAGGATTAATTAGGTGTTCGGCGTAGGGCTTTAGAGTTGAATAAAGTGAACAGGTTATTCTCAAGATTTTCACTAGGAATATATTGGGTGAATTGTTAAGGAAGGTAAAGTATGTGTAGTCACATTAGGCCTTATGAAATCTTGAAGGGAATAGGCCAAACTATGAGTATGATGTGTCCCTATTATTGTCCTTCGTGTACCCGGTGTTTCATGTGTCTATGTCTAAGAAGGTAGTTGGAAATAATTTGTCTGTCGTTCCGGTGAAAGCTAGTGAAGGTGAAGTTAATGGATAATTGGATTATGAGGGGTGTGTACTTGCCATATTTGTTGGATAAGTCCAAGAGTTGAGATTTTCTACATTGATGTGTTATGGCTAAGTGTATAAGTCGAGGAGGCCACCTTGAGGGCCAAAAGTGTTAAGGAAAGAAAATCTTCTCACTTGAGTGTATAGTCAAATAACTGTGGATTGAAAGGTACTTTCTTTGTGTTAGGATTCAAATATGTGCAGTTCATGTCCAGATGCTACTTTTGATAATGTAATGCCGGTAATGTTGAAATTTATATTATTTGTGTGCTATGATGCTTTGTTGAGTTGTGGATGTGTTGTTAGGAGTTGTTTTGGTGTTACCCTAGCAGGTGGATAGGCTTAATTACAAGGGAGACACTGCCGAAACTTTTGAAATATTTAGGAGTTAGTAAAATTTGGCATCTTAAGATGTGTGGAAGAAGAAACAAGTTATGTTAAGTGTTTGGGGACCGACTCTACTCCTCATTCGAGGATGAATGTTCTTAAGTGGGGTAGAATGTAGCACCCCAAAAAACTTTGCAGTACATAAGCTTTATTAAGAAAGTTGATGTGTGCTAATTATATTATTGTTTTTGTAGACGAGAACTAATAATATGATGGATATAAATTGGATATGATAATAAGTGTATGAGGCACATTATAAGTGATGTGGGGTCTTAGGAGAGCCCTAAGTTCAAGTCAAGTTGGAAATTACATGATAGACTAAAGTTCCAAATGACTACGCACAAGACCAATATTTGGACGATCATATCTACATATATATAGGGATTTATGTGACGAACAACCTATCAAATGAAAGATCTTCGAGTCTAGTTTCTAACACTTCAAACCATTCGTCCGTTGGACAAGCCTATAAATGTTTTAACCAAATTAACAAAGGCTGGCAGAATGTGATTCTGCGGCCAATTCTGCGACTGCAGAATTATTTTGCGGACCGCAAAAGTGATATGCGGACCCTAGAATGGTCGCAGAACTGACCAGTTTAGCCCAGTTCTAGGCACCAGTTTTACAGTCCATTCTGCAATGGCAGACCTGAGTTCGGAGGGCTTATTTTTCTATTTTTATAACCCGGCCCCATTTCGATAAATAGCCTTTGGGGCTCATTTTGAAGGAAAAAACCTGGTATTTTTAGAGAGAAGTGAGATTGTTCTTGATAGANGTTAGGATTCAAATATGTGCAGTTCATGTCCAGATGCTACTTTTGATAATGTAATGCCGGTAATGTTGAAATTTATATTATTTGTGTGCTATGATGCTTTGTTGAGTTGTGGATGTGTTGTTAGGAGTTGTTTTGGTGTTACCCTAGCAGGTGGATAGGCTTAATTACAAGGGAGACACTGCCGAAACTTTTGAAATATTTAGGAGTTAGTAAAATTTGGCATCTTAAGATGTGTGGAAGAAGAAACAAGTTATGTTAAGTGTTTGGGGACCGACTCTACTCCTCATTCGAGGATGAATGTTCTTAAGTGGGGTAGAATGTAGCACCCCAAAAAACTTTGCAGTACATAAGCTTTATTAAGAAAGTTGATGTGTGCTAATTATATTATTGTTTTTGTAGACGAGAACTAATAATATGATGGATATAAATTGGATATGATAATAAGTGTATGAGGCACATTATAAGTGATGTGGGGTCTTAGGAGAGCCCTAAGTTCAAGTCAAGTTGGAAATTACATGATAGACTAAAGTTCCAAATGACTACGCACAAGACCAATATTTGGACGATCATATCTACATATATATAGGGATTTATGTGACGAACAACCTATCAAATGAAAGATCTTCGAGTCTAGTTTCTAACACTTCAAACCATTCGTCCGTTGGACAAGCCTATAAATGTTTTAACCAAATTAACAAAGGCTGGCAGAATGTGATTCTGCGGCCAATTCTGCGACTGCAGAATTATTTTGCGGACCGCAAAAGTGATATGCGGACCCTAGAATGGTCGCAGAACTGACCAGTTTAGCCCAGTTCTAGGCACCAGTTTTACAGTCCATTCTGCAATGGCAGACCTGAGTTCGGAGGGCTTATTTTTCTATTTTTATAACCCGGCCCCATTTCGATAAATAGCCTTTGGGGCTCATTTTGAAGGAAAAAACCTGGTATTTTTAGAGAGAAGTGAGATTGTTCTTGATAGAGGAAGAAGCTCAAGTGCTTTGTTCATCAAACCCTAGTTTTCAATTTCGAGTTTGGGGTAAAGGATGGGTGATGGGGAGTATGATTCTTTGGTGTAAGAGTATTATTTATATATGCATGTACTAATAAGGTTTGTGGGAAGATTGTTGAGCTCAAATAAGTAAGGATTGGGTTGTGAATTGAAATAAATCTTGTGGAAGAACCTTGTAACCAATTTGCACACTTAGTATTTAATAAAATAGTCGAATGACCTAAGACCAATAATATCTTCCTAATTATGGTTCACTTTTGTTATGTTTCAAATTAGATTTAAGTTGCTAGGATTTTCGGAACATTGTAGTAATTTAAGGAAATCTCAAAGCGAGGTACGTTGGCTAAACTACTCTCTTATAATTTAATTCCATGATGTTCCCGTAAGTTTCAAGTATGGTTCGTTCTAGTTCCTTATTCTCGTGTTCCGAGTTGTTCCCAATAATTTCAATCGTCCTGAGTAAGCAAAGTGTCGATAATTATGTATTCAAAATGTGTTCTGAATGGTCCTATCACATTATGTTATCCTTCAGGAATGTGTTCAAGAATGATATGTATGTTAAAATGTTATGGCTTTGAGTCGTGTTTCAAATGAAAGCTAGTAAGCCAAACTGTTTGAGAAAAACTCAATACGCTTAACACTCTTAATTGCTCATATGTGTATCTAAAGTCTTGATTAGAAATGTCTTATTGTTGATAATCTATAAAGATGGTTGGAAGTAAATTGGGGATATAAATTGTGGACAACGTGCCAAGAGTGAAAGTTATACTTGTGTCCAATGGTGCAAATGAAATGAAATGATGTAAGAAAAATTATGAAAGGACCTTTGATTCAACTGTTCCAAAATTGAATTTGAAAATAGAATTGCCTAAAAGCTTATGAACTTAAGTGATGCACATATGTGGCTGTTTTAACTAATGTTATGCCTTGTAAGTAGTTTCAATGTGTTTTGCGTTCTTACATATCATTGGGTGGAAATTATGTATTGCCCTTTTTGCGGAAAAGTGTTTCAAGAATAAATGATGTATTACTCGTTTATGATTTTAACTTACGCTTCGACTACCAACCATTTTACTCCATTTCTTGGAAAGAAATCCATTATGTTTAAAGTCTTCATTACTGAAGAACTTAAAGTTGTGATTTTCGTAATATTATATATGTTGATATTTATGATGATGATACATGATAGGGATAAAATGAAAGTGCTGAATATCAAATACGGCCACCATTCCTTGAATAATGAATCTTGTGAATAGACAAAAGAGCCAATGGAATATTGTTGTTGTGATTGGTTGAAAGTACTAATGGAGATTTATACAATATGAAAGATGATGAGGTAAATATATTTGTATTTATGTTATCTTTGTGTGAAAACCAAAATTGTTTTTGGGAGTATCAATAGTCGCCGAGGAAGGGTAGATTTAAATAAACTATCCCCGAAACTACACGTGCCGGTGTAGGAGTGAATTGAGATTATTCCCCTTATTTCAGATGAGATTGATGTGGTAAAATTATTTTCCCTTAATTGTGATGAGATAATTGATAGAAAAGGATGATGTCGATCCACACGTCATTGTGGTGAGATGGCCTAGCCGAACGGGTTGTGATCGGACGCCATGCCGCACTTATGGTGGTGATTGTGCTTGAAATTGTAATTAAAATTGTGATTGTGGTCGATGTCTCAGATGAGATGGCCTAAATGATCGGGCCGTGATCGAACTTCGTGCTAAAAGTACGGTGGTATTGGTATTGTGAACATTGGTATTGTGAACAGTGATATTGTGAACAGTGGTATATCGGTGCTAAAGATCTCCCAACCAAAAATAATATTATCTTCGTATTTTGGAAATTAATATGTTTTAACTTGGAAATTGGATATAATTTATTGTTGATTATTGTTTCCTTGATTTTATTTTTTATGTTGGCATTATATTTTGAAAGAGGACAGTTAGCTTTACATACTAGTACTATTCCATATGTACTAACGTCCCTTTTGTCGGGGGCGCTGCATCTTGAATGGATGCATGTGGTTCATTAGCGGGCAGCTTTGGTCCTAATTAGTAGTCACTCTCTATTCAACAGGTTTTGGTGAGACCTACTCTATTCCGGGCTTTATGTCATCTTACGTTGTATTTTATACTATGAGGTATAGCCGGGGCCTTTTCACCGACGCTTCTATTCTTCACTTTTGTTGCACTTAGAGGCTCTGTAGACAGGTTGTGGGTGGTATTTGATATTGTAAATTGAACTAGAAATGTTGGTCTTTGGCAAACATGTTTTTCATTATATCTATAAACTTGTAATAATTTGGAAACTATAAATAAATTTGCTAATGGAAATGAAATGGGAGTTGCAAATGAAATCTTTTCAATTTTTGATTAATGGAGTACATATTCTCTTTATTCGTATATGAGTTTGGGTAGATGGAAATCTAACAGGCTTGCTCGGCCGGGTTCATTCGGTTGAGCGCCGGTCACGCTCCTCGATTTCGGGGCGTGACATGTTGATTGTTGATTACTTATTAAGATCATTATTTATCTTATGGGTGATTAAGAATGATATTGATTATAACAATTTGAGATTTTAGAATTATCTAGAAGCAAGAGGATGCCCAACAAGTGTTTGTTAAAATATCTAAGTGACTAAAACATGATCATTATTGCTAATATTGGTTCCTCTTGATATATATTTCCATAGTGTATTGTTGAAAGAGGCAACGGACATTGTGATATGCTTAAAAAGGCCAAAGTAAAGGTATGTGAGGCAAAGTCTCTATGTTTGTGAATGTTTATGAATCTCCCTTCGTCTCATTCTTTATGACTATTACGAATTGCATCATAAAGTAATTATGCCTCAATTCCATGAATAGTAGTAGAACTTTTGTTCTCTAGATAACATAGTTTCATAATTCATTAAATATCCCATGAGACTCAATTATGACATATCAATTTAATATGAATACATGTCTCAGTCCAGTTCTATTAGACATTCCAGTATCATGTAACTCAATATGATTCAGTATTTCACTATCATGTATTGCAGTGTGATTCTCAATTCCTAATTTTAAAACCCAGAATGTTGAACACCTGTATTTAGGCCTAATGCCACAATTTATGCTTTATGAATCTGTAGGCCTGAGGCCGTGGTTTATGCTTTATGCATCTTTAGGCCTGAGGCCGCTGTTATGTATATGTATACTTGGGCCCAAGGTCGCAGCTTGTACACATATATATTGGGAAGATGGTAGAACAGGTTCTAGAGAAGTCGTCTCACAATGCATGACCCATCAAAGCCTTAGAGCACATGTTAGCAAGCTTGCAGTACGATATTTGTCCGCTGAGTACTTCTCTTTTCCATTTCTTCCAGCAGCAGCAGAAATTGATGGTGTCTTTAAGAGAACAAATACACCATTTGAAAAGTGATCATTTTGTTCCCTAGAAACCCTGAAGTCCTCAAGTCACTTCTCTTCCTCCCATAAATCCATTCTCACCCCAAAGATATTCCCTTCCTCGGCTTGATTATCCTTTTTCTATCTTTTTCTCTCCCCAAAGAAAAAGCCATATAGCTGCTCAAAACCCATTTGCTCAAACTATTAAAGAACCCAAATTTGACATTGCAAAATTAGTTTGGGAAAGTAAAGATGCACTTGCAGCCTAGAGACACCTGAAAATAAGAGGGAGGTAGGAGAAAGCTCAAAAAATGCTAACTATGAGAACCTCGTGATCTCTACCCTCCAAATACCAAGCCTCTATGTTGCTAAACCACAGAGTGATTTAGATGAGGTAAAATCTCAAGGGTCTGATACCCAACAAACAGAGCAGCTTACTTATGTTTCTCTCCAAGAAGTTCCAACAGAGGATAGTTCGGAGGTAAGTACTATTTCCTCCCATTTATTTTCAGAAGAAGAGCTTCCTCCCATTTTCATGAATCAACCCATGGAGCCAGAGGTCTCCAACGTTGAAGATGATTATTATGGGATGACTTATGAGCTAATTCCATAAAGGATTTCCTTACTTCCCAAAATTTTACTTTTAACATTAGAATCTTGCATGAAGTGTTCTGCAGCGATGCTAGACAAAAGCATGCAAAACGTCGAAGACAACCTTTTTAAATGAAGTGTTTGTCTTTGAAAAGAGATATCATTGACAAACATTTCCAGAACGAAATGGCAAAAATCCTTTTTGGGTTGGGTGGGGATATCAATCAAAAATAAGAATTTATATCATCCCTACCAAAGATGTTGGTTGGTCGAACCATGACATCATATAAGATAAATACCAGTCAATAACTGCTCCAAAGATTAGTTATATTAGGCAAGCCATTTTTTATGCTCTTGATGATATATGTGCAAAAATATCTACTCTAAAACAGACAATAAAGAATGATCCAACACTTGATAGAGCTTGCCCAGGTCAGACTTGATCATATGAAAGAATGATTTTTCATGCGAGGCGCCAAGGAAGAAGTGCCAAAGATTCAGGTGTCCAAAATTCTCAAGCGACAGGTCCAAGTTCAGAAGGAAAGAAAATACTTTAGAAGGGGAAGGCAGGGTAATGCAAGAGGAAATAGAGCATGTTTGCAATCGAAGTAGTGTATTAGACTTCTCTCTGAAATTACAAATTACACAGGCTTTCATTTCAGCGAAGATGACGATCATGAATCCGTTTTCTCATTTGAAGATGAGCCCACAGAAGAGACTCTATTGTCCCTGGATGTTTATGAATTATATCATGATGATCATTACCAAATTTCAGAACCAAATCCAAAGGTAAAAGAAGAGATCCGCAACATCACGGTGATCCCGTAAGCACAAATCAAAGTCTATGCATCCAAGTGTGAGAAACAAACACATGTCATAGCTTTCGACCACTCTCACCTTAAAAAGCCATTCAAGGCTACTTTTTCTTTCCATATGGTACATCCCATGTACCACTCTCCCTACGGATATAATCCAAAGTATTTCTTTGAATGCATTGATGGAAGCATGTCCGTCCATGGAATGGATTGTGCACTTTGACATCGAAGGTAGAAATGTGTAGTGGTTCAAGGTTCCTTTCACAAGTCACTGCCCATGGGAAATTGAATGTTCCTACCAAGAATGCCTTGAGGAGCTAGCAGAATACTATAGGGTGCGCAGAAAGAAATACAAGAAGGCCAGAAAGAAAAAGTACAAATCATCTGCAGAATGCCTTCGAGGAAGGTATGAAAAAGGCAACCCATCACTTGGCTTGATAAGCTCCCAAGTAAGTATAAATACCTTGTCATCTATAACCCTCGGGAATGGCCAAAATATTCAGAGAAAATGCCAAGCCAATCACCCTAGTTGGGAAGATGACGAGGTAGCCATTTTTTCCAACAATCCTGAAATACTAATGTATAGCCCTATTAGCGGCGGATATACCCATGATTTTGCACCTCTTGAAGATTTCAGTAAATATGGTGCAGATCATGACCCCAAAATCCCCAAAAACAATGTTGTTTTGCCCTCAGGAGAAAAACCACCATCTAGTGACATTGAAGCAACAATCAATTGTCAGTCTGAAAATTATATTTCTCGAAATAGAATATTGAGCAACATTGATAGCACTGTTAAGAATATTTTACACACTGAGAATAAAATGCTTAGCGGTGTGGAAAAGGAGAAAAAGGTCGAATAGGTTGTAGGAAAGTCTTCCCAACATGCAGGACTCATCAAAGCCTTGGACCACAGGTTAGTAAGATTGCAGTACGATAATTATCTGTCGGGTACTTCTCTTTTCCATTTATTCCAGAAAGTGATGGTGTCTCTAAAGTGATGGTGTCTCTAAACAACTACACCTCTTTGAAAAGTGATCACCTTGTACCCATGAAACCCATATGTGCTCAGGTCACTTCTCTTCCTCCCACAAGTACATTCTCAACCCAAAGTTATCCCCCTCCTCGGCTAGATTATCATTTTTCTATCTTTTCCTCTCCCCAAAGAAAAATACATATAGTTTCTCATAATCAATTTTCTCTAACTATTAAGGAACCTTAATTTGACATCGCACAGTTAGTTTGAAAAAGAAAATGCACTTGCAGCCTAGAGACACCCGAAAAAGAATAGAGATGTAGTAGAAAGCTAAACAATGCTAACTATGAGAATCTCAAGATCTCTACCCTCCAAACCCCAAGCCACTATGTTGCCCAACCACAGAGAGATTTAGAAGAGGTAACATCTCAAGGGATCGATACCAAGAAAAAGAGGAGCTTACTGATGCTTCGATCCAACAGGTTCCAATAGAGGATAGTTCCGAGGTAAGTACTAATTCTTCACAAGTTTCGTCAAAAGAGGAACTTCCCATTTTCATGAATCAGCCCGGGGAGCCAGAGGTCTTCGAATTTAATGATAATCAAGATGGGAGGACTGATGAGCTCATTCTAAAAAGGACATATGATTCCTCTGCAACCAAACGGATAATGAAGAATGACCCAACACTTGATAGATCTTGCCGCATGTCAGATTTAATCATCGGAATGAAAGATTGCTCGTGCTAGGCACCAAGGAAGAAGTTCAAAAGATTCAGGTCACCAAAATTCTCAAGCGACAGGTTCGAATACTAAATACTTCAGAAGGAGAAGGCCAGGCAATGCAAGGAGAAATAGAGCACGTTTTATTTGAAATATAATATGACATTTTGTGCGGAACTACATGCAGTCCAAGCAGTATATTAAACTGCTCTATGAAATTATAGATTACACATGCATTCATTTCAGTGAAGATGTCAATCTTGAATCATTTTTCTCACTTGAAGATAAGCCCACATGAGAGAGACTCTTTTTTCCCTCGATGTTTATGAAGAATATGGAAATGATCATTACCAAATTTAAAAACCAAAGCCAAAGGTGAAAGAAGAGATCCAAAGCATCACGATGATCCCGCAAGAAGAAATCAAAGTCTATGCATCCATGTGGGACAAACAATCATATGCCATAGCTTTCTTTGACTCGGAAGCAGCCTCCTCACTCATTAATCATGCAGTCATACAATATGCGTATTAGGTGTCATACTTCAAGAATTTCAAAACAAAATGAAATGGAAATCTGACCGGTACTGTCATTATAAGGCACCCGATCACCATTGAATTCTTCCTAGGACTGAAGTACATGAGAAAATTGAGTGAGTCACATGTCCCAGACATGGATTTGATTATTGGTTTTGACATTTATAGCATTCAGAAAGCAATTCAAGCTGTATTGTGTAGTCCTGAGATTGTTCCAGCTCACAATAGAAGATCAAGTCAGGGAAATTGAAGGGCAAATCACACAACACTCCTATGTAGAATCTCACAATGGTATGAATACAGACCACCTTAAGCTTGCAAAAAGGAGTATCGGGAGCTAGTGGATTTTGATCTCATTGTGCCATCAAATTCACAATGGGCATGCTAAGCATTTTATGTTAACAAAAAAACCGAGCAAGCAAGAGGTAAATTGATATTGGTAAATAATTACCAACCACACAATCATTTTCTTTTGGATGACAAGTTTTCCATCCCAAATAAACTCACCCGTTTGTCCCAACTTGTCTAAAAAAATATTATTCTATGTTTGATCTCAAATCAGGCTTTTGGTAATTGGGAATCCACCTTGATGATAGGGAAAATTGGTTTTTGTATTTCCGATCACCATTTTCAGTGGAAAGTCGTGCCTTTCAGTTTAAAAACTGCTCCATCTTTCTTTCAAAAGTCCATGATAAAAATATCTCAGTCCATCCTTCACACATCACTTCTTTATATTGATGATATTTTACAATTCTATGATACTTGGGAAGAGCATATAAATTTGCTCAATCATTTTGCATCTTTAATGCGAAAAAATGGCATCATCCTTTCAGCCAAAAAATGGTTTTTGCAAAAAAAGAGATTGATTTTTTGGGCATGAATTATTACCAGGGAGAACACACCTCAGGTCCTCATATTTCTAAAGAACATCTAAAGTTCCCCGATATTGGGTTCACAACGAAGCAAATACAGCAGTGTTTGGGAATAATAAATTAGTGACAGATTAAATTCCTATTTTTATACATATATCTCTCCTCTCACGGAAATTTTAAAGCATAATGCCCAGCCATGGGGCAGGGATCAAAACGATGCAGTGAGAAAAAATAAAAGAAATGTCTCAAAGTGTCAGAATCTTTGTACATTTCCTCATATGGAAATAAAATATTGCAGACAGATGTCAGTAATGAATATTGGAGCGCAGTTTTATTTGAGGAAGAAAATGTATAGAGAAAAATATATGCTTACACTAGTGGAAGATTCAAGGATGCTGAACAACACTATCATTCCACGCTCAAGGAGATACTTGCAGTTAAAAATGGGATTAAAAAGTTCAATTTTCTGCTAATTCACTAACAATTTCTTATATAGATGGTTATGAATTCTTTTCCGAGGATGATCCAGTTGAGTCCAAAGGTCATTCCAAATCCGCAAATGCTTGGATGGGCTGAATGGTTTTGTCCATACAAGTTTTAGGTCAAGCACTTGAAAGGGAAATAATATTGTTTTAACTAATTTTCTTTGAAGGGAAGTGTGATGACCCAAAATGTCATCTTTAATTTAAACATTTATTTTTGTGTTATAAGACCTCAAAAACACTATTCATCACTCTTTGACTTGCATGCGTAAGTTGACTTTGGTCAACATTTCGAGACAATGGAGTTCGATCAGTATTTTGAAAGTTCTCGTAGGTCTGTATCATGATTTGGAACATGGGTGTATGCCCAGAATAGAATTCGGAGGTCCCTAGCTCAAATTATCGTTTTAACGGAAACTAGAAATTTAAAGGCTAAAGATTTCCTCTGGCCGTTAGAGATAGAGGCCAGCCAGTTAGAGGACGTCCCAAGGACGCGGTTTAGAAGTGGAGCCCTGATTTTATGCTTTTCTAACTAGGCCTGAGGCCGAGTCATCCGATGCAGCGATCATTGGTATGGTTCCAGTTTGCCATAGTGATGCTTCAGTTCTATTTGATCCAGGATCTACTTATTTCTACGTGGCCTCCTATTTTGCTTCATATCTGGTTGTACCTCGTGATTCTCTAAGTGCTTCTATGTGTGTGTCCACACCGGTGAGAGATTCTATTGTGGTAGATGATATCTATCGTTTGTGTATGGTAACTAGGAGTCTTGAGACAAGCGTGGATCTTCTACTACTTGACATGGAAGATTTTGATGTCATCTTGTGTATGGATTGGTTGTCACCTTATCATGCTATATTGCATTGTCATGCCAAAACGGTGACCTTGGCCATGCCGGGGGTTACCTCGACTAGAGTAGAAATGGACTCTTGGCCATTCTCCCAGTAAGGTTACCTCTTATGTGAAAGCTCGGCGTATGGTCGAGAAGGGGTGTCTAGCTTATTTGGCTTATATTCGGGATCCCAACGCGAAAGTTCGTTCTATGGATTTAGTTCCAGTTGTCCGTGAATTTCCAGATGTATTTCCTGCAGTTCTACTGGGAATGCCACCCAACAGAGATATTGACTTCTGTATTTATTTAGCTCTGTGCACTAAGCTCATTTCTATTCCACCATACTTGATCATGGATTCATTAGGCCCAGTGTCTCGCCCTGGGGTGCACCAGTACTATTTGTAATGAAGAAAGATGGCTCTATGTGGATGTGTATAGATTATCGGCAGTTAAACAAGGCTATCTTAAAAAACAAATATGTGTTGTCAAGAATTGATGACTTATTCGATCAGCTTCAAGGTGCTAGGGTGTTTTCAAAGATTGATTTGAGGTCTGGTTACCATTAGTTAAAGATTAGGGCATTCGATGCCTCTAAGACAACTTTTCAGACTCGGTATGGACATTACGAATTCCTAGTGATGTCATTTGGGCTGACAAATGACCAACAATATTTATGGATTTGATGAACTGGGTGTTCAAACCCTATTTGTATTCTTTTATGGTTGTATTCATTAATGATATCTTGATTTACTCTAGCAGTCAAGAGGAGCATGAGCTACATCATCGAATTGTGCTTCAGACTTTGAAGAATAATTAGTTATATGCCAAATTTTCAAAATGCGAATTTTGGTTACACTCAGTTTCCTTTTTGGGTCATGTTGTATCGACTGAAGGCATAAAAGTGGATCCTAAGAAGATTGAGGCAGTTCGGAATTGGCCTAGACCTACTTCAGCTACAAAGATCCGGAGTTTAGCAGGTTATTATCGCCAGTTTGCCGAGGGGTTTTCATCCATTGCATCCTCACTGACAAAATTGACCCAGAAGGGTTCCTTATTTAGATGGTCAGATAAGTGTGAGTTGAGCTTGCAAAAGCTCATGACCTCTCTGACTACAACGCTAGTGTTGGTATTGCCCACAAGTTTAGGATTTTATACGGTGTATTATCATGCAGCTCGCGTTGGGCTTGGTGTAATATTGATGCAAGATGGCAGGTTGATTGCATATCCATCGCGGCAGTTGAATGTTCACGAGAAGAATAATCCTGTCAATGACTTAGAATTGGCAGCCATTGTCCATGCACCAAAGATTTGGAGGCATTACCTTTGCGGTATGTCGTGTGAGGTATTCACTGTTCATCGTAGCCTACAGTATCTGCTCAGGCAAAAAAATCTCAATATGAGGCAGAGAAGATGGTTGGAGTTGTTGAAAGACTATGATATCACCATTTTGTATCACCCCGAAAAGGCCAATGTGGTGGCCGATGCTTTGAGTAGAAAGGTTGTGTGTATGGGCAGTCTTGCATATATTCTGGTTGGTGAGAGACCGTTAGCTGTAGATGTTCAGACATTGGCTAATCAGTTCATGAGGTTAGATGTTTTAGAACCCAGTCGAGTTCTAGCTTGCACAGTCGCTCGATCTTCTCTATATGAGCGTATCAGAGAGCGACAGTATAATGATCCTTATTTGCTTGTCCTTAAGGACACGGTACGACACGGTGGTTCCAAACAAGTTGTTGTGGGGGAAGATGTAGTTCTACGGATGCAGGGTCGTATTTGTGTGCCTAATTTGGATGGGCTTCGTGAATTAATTCTTGAGAAGGCAGACAGTTCCAGGTATTCTATTCATCCGGGTGCCGCCAAAATGTATCAAGATTTGCGGTAACATTATTGGTGGAGGAGAATGAATAAAGATGTTCTTGCATATCTAGCTCGATGTCTAAATTGTCAGCAAGTCAACTACGCACATCAGAGACATGGTGGTTTACATCAGAAGTTAAAAATTCCCGAGTAGGAGTGGGACTGTATCACTATGGATTTTGTTGTTGGGCTTCCACGAACTCAGATAAAGTTTGATGCAGTATATGTCATTGTGGACAGGTTTACCAAGTCAGCACATTTCATTCGAGTAGTAGTTACCTATTCTTCAGAGCGGTTAGCGAAGATTTACATCCGGGAGATTCTTCGTTTTCATGGTGTGCCCGTGTCTATCATTTCTGATCGAGGTACGCAGTTCACTTCGCACTTCTAGAGGACTGTACATCGTGAGTTATGCACGCGGGTTGAGTTTAGTACGACATTTCATCCACAGACAGGCGGACAGTCAGAGCGCACTATTCATTTATTGGAAGATGTGCTTCGCACTTATGTTGTAGACTTTGGAGGTTCTTGGGATCAATTCTTGCCACTTGTGGAATTTGCCTATAATAATAACTAACAGTTGAGCATTCAGATGGCTCCATATGAGTCATTATACGGAAGACGGTGTCGTTCGCCAGTTGGCTGGTTTGAATAGGGAGAGGCTCGGTTGTTGGGTACCGATTTGGTACAGGATGCCTTGGATAAGGTCAAAATCATTCAGGATCGACTTCGCACAGCTCAGTATAGTTAAAAGAGTTATGCCAGCCGTAATGTTTGTGATATTGAATTCTTGGTTGGAGAAAGTGTATTGCTCCGGGTTTCACCTATGAAATGTGTAATGAGGTTCAGCAATAAGGGCAAGTAGAGCCCTAGGTATATAGGACCTTTCGAAATTCTTGAAAGGGTGGGCGAAGTAGCCTATAGGCTTGCATTACCACCTAGTTTTTCAGCGGTTCATCCAGTGTTCCACATGTCTATGCTCTGTAAATATCATGGTGATCCATCCCATGTGTTAGATTTCAGCTCAGTCCAATTGTACAAGGATTTGACTTATGAGAAGGAGCTGGTAGCTATTCTAGCCCGGCAAGTCCGACAGTTGAGATCTAAGAGTTATCCATCACTTCGAGTACAATGGAGAGGTCAGCCAATAGAAGCATCTACCTGGGAGTCCGTGTCAGACATGCAGAGTAGTTATCCACACCTTTTTACCAGCCTGGGTACTTTTTCTAATTCCGTTCGAGGACGAACGTTTGTTTTATAGGTGGAGAATGTGATGATCCAAAATGTCATATTTAATTTAAATATTCATTTCTATGTTATAAGACCTCGCAAAACACTATTCATCACTCCTCGACTTGCTTAAATAGTCCGAATAATTTTTCGGAAAGTTTTTATATGAAAAAATGATTAAAATGTGAAATAGAGCTTTAAAGTCAACTAAGTTGACTTTGGTCAATATTTTGAGCAAACAGACTTGGATCAGTGTTTTGACAGCTCCGGTAGGTCCGTATTGTGATTTTGGACATGGGTGTATGCCCGGAATCGAATTCAGAGGTCCCTAGCTCAAATTATCGCTATTTAGCGGAAACTAGAAATTTAAAGGCTAAAGATTTCCAAAGTTTGACCACGAATTTGACTTTTTGTTATCGGGGTTGGAATCCTATTCTGGACATTTGAATAGGTCTGTTATGTCATTTATGACTTTTGTGCAAAATTTGAGATCAATCGGACTTGATTTGATAGGTTTCGGGATCAAATGTCGAAGTTGAAAATTCTTAAGTTCCTTAAGCTTGAATTGGAGTATGATTCATGCTTTTAGCATTGTTTGATGTGATTTGAGGTCTCTACAAAGTTCGTACGATATTTTAGGACTTGTTGGTATATTTGGTTGAGGTCCTAGGGGCCTCGGGTTGATTCTGGATGTTTAACGGATCAAAATTTTGACTTGAGGAAAATCTAAAAATTTGGCCTTCCGGTGTAATCGCAGATGCGAATTTTAGACCGCAGATGCGAGCTCACAGAAGCGAGCCATGCCTCGCAGAAGTGGATAGCCTGCAGAAGAGGATGGGGTGCCGCAGAAGCGTGACCGTACAAGCGGCCCACGCATCACAAAAGCGGGAAAAGGGGGAAAGGGCAGCCTTGAGCAGAAGCGAGTCCGCAGAAGCGAGCCAACCCACAGAAGCGACCCCAATTTCCGTAAAAGCAGAACTGAAGATGCGGTCAAGTGTCTGCAGATGCAAAAAAGCCTGGACAGAACCTATAAAATTGGTAGTTAAATATTTTTACTCATTTTTGAGTTTTGAGTTTCGGATTTAGGCGATTTCAAAGGGAGTTTTCACGTATTTTTGTAAAACTTTCCAAAAAACAAAAAATTTAAGATTTGAAGGTCTATTTGACATCAGAATTTGATATATTTTGTATGGCTGGACTCGTCTCGGAAGGGGTGTTCGTATTTTGTAATTGTTTCCTAGATTAGAGATGTGGGCCCCACTGTTAGTTTTGAGATGAATTTCAGATTTTAATCCAGAAAATTAGTAAATTCATATGGAATTAATTCCTACGATTTGTATTGAGTATATTGAATTGTTTATGACTAGATTTTTAGGATTTCGGACACGAATTTGTGAGGCAAAGGTTTATTGGAATCTTGAATTTGGTTGCAAAGCGAGGTAAGTGTCGTGGTTAACCTTGACTTGAGAGAGTAGGATTTATTTGTCTATTTTCTACGTGATTTAATGTGCGGGTACAATGTATATGTGAGGTGACGAGTACTTATGCGTTGTGGTTGAGTCAAAGCATATTGGAGGAACTTATTTCATTTTGAATAATTTCTTATTTAATTAAGATATTCTTGCTTAAATTTATTATTGATTATTTGATCATTATTCATGAAATATTTATTGATTTAATTATTGTTGAAAATGGTGAGAAAGAGTGTAAAAGCACGAAGGGTGATGTCGTGCCATTTTTATTATTAATACTATCATTGTCATGGTCAGAAAGAGTATAAAAGCACGAAGGGTGTTACCGTGTCATTTTTGAATGTAAAAGCACGAAGGGTGATGCCATGCCAAAAGAGGATTAAAGTACGAAGGGTGATGTCGTGCCAATTATTATTATTTATTTATCAGTTTATGGGAGGAATGAGAGTAAAAGCACGACGGGTGGTGCCGTGCCATTTTTATGTTATTAGTTGCTCATTTTGTTGTTGATGAATTAATTGGCTGCTAAGTGATACTTCTCCTGCTGAAATTATTATATCATTCCCCTTCGCACGTCCCCTCCCAATTTATAAATTATTATTTATTGTATTATTGTTGCTTCGTATTTGTATATACTTGTACAGGTTGTTTACGTACATGTCTTGTCATAGCCTCGTCACTACTTCGTCGAGGTTAGGCTCGACACTTACAAACTACATGGGGTCGGTTGTACTCATACTACACTATGCACTTCTTGTGGAAATTTTGGAGTTGGTCCCAGCGGCGTAGCATAGACGTGCTCGGATTCAGCTACTCAGAGGAGACTTGAGGTATAACTCCACAACGTTCGCAGTTCTGAAGTTCCCTTCCATCTTATCTTAGCTATGTATTATCTTTCAAACAGCTTGAATTTTATTCAAACCTTTATTGTTATCATTCTAGTAGCTCGTGCACTTGTGACACCAGATTCGACGATGTATTGTGATGATTCGATAGTTATGGTCTTCTGTACTTTATTTCAGTAATTGACGTCTGTTTAATTTAATTTGTTTAAAAATGGTTAAGATTATTTTAACGTTGGCTTGCCTAGCAAGTTAAATATTAGGCTCCATCACGGTCCGGAAAATTTCGGGTCGTGTGTGGAAGGTGAATTTTCCAAAAGGTTTCTGCAACAAAAGCACATGAAGAAGAATAAATCAGCAATTCAAATATTCATGTTCTCACATGAGCCATGCCCAGGTCCTCCATCATTACATCACCCACCGGAGTTGTTTGATTTTTCAGATCCTATTGATCCGTTCATCTTATTAGGGCGGAGAGTTTTTATGAACTCCAAGATTTTTGAAACTAAGCAGTTTCCATTCTAGCACCTTTTGGTTTTAATCCGGAATTTTCACTGTGCCATGTATTCATAGCATAGGCCAAGAACTTTTCACAAGAGCTCTTATGGTTCTTTTTGTATCTCTACAATCAATACCACATTCTCATGGAATTCAACTATCATGATTTTCGAGATTTTGACACTCTTGAAGCTTTCCTAAATATATTTGTATTGCGGTTCAAACCTCGAAGATATTGGGTTCATCATTTTCATTCTCGTGGAGCCAAAATATTTATGTTGCACAGGCCATTTAGTGTGATCAAATGAACAAGGTGATGCCTACGGTGTCCTTTTGGTTTCATTATCCAGTCACAATCCGAACAATGAAAAAGGAGTACGTTGAAGCTAAGAGGATCATTTTTCAGTAAAATAAGTGTCTTCCAGAGGAGACATAACCAGGAGAGGAAGGAAGTTCGAAATATTCTTCCACTCATCCCCATTGGAAAAATGTTAAGATATAACTTAAGGGATACAAGGAAATGCTTGAAGACTCACCAATAGAAATTTCTAAGATAAATTTAAATGAGGATATCACTACTTCGTCACAGAAGAAGAAAGGTAAACGAGTAGGAATTATTGAAGAAAATCATCCGCATGCAAAGAGATATTTCACAAGTGCTGAAAAGAAAAGGATAGAAGGGTTAGAAGACAAGTATAATGCATAATCATGAGTCAGGAAATAATTTACGTAAGTCTTCTAAATCTATTTAGCCAACTTCTCGTGCATAATCCCTATTTTTCCTAATCTATAAAACTGCACAAGTATCACCATTTCTAACTCTTAACCCCCTAGGTAAGTACCCATTTGAAGAAATAAAATTTTGCACACCATAGTTATCCTTTTCACCACTCTACCCCACAAGAAATTACCATGAAAAAACAAACAATCTACATAGGTTTTTTTAACTTTTAGCCACTTTAAATCACCAAAGGTTACCATTAAAATACAAATATATATCAATAAAGTTGCCTACCCATTTCAAGACATAAATTTTCACAAGTTCTATGCCATGCAAATACTATTCAAGGGTCCATCATGTCATCAAAGAAAAGTCATCCATGTCAAGTCATAAATTTACCCAAATCCAATGGCATGAAAATACCATTCATTGGTCCCTTTACCATCATCCATGTCTTGTCCAAACTAATTTCAAAACCCAAGGCCATAAAATTATTTTTGCCAGTTCTTCATCATGCTTTTATATTTTGTCTATTAGCCAAATAAATATCTTACATTGTAAAGCTTTTATGTTTGTTGTACTTTTTTTGCACCACTTGTACTATGTAATTAAATAAGAGTAGTACATGAGGATATATTCCAGGTAAGTACTGATACCTGCTAAGATTCTTCAGAAGAAGAACTTTCTCCCATTTTCATGAATCAGCCCAGGGAACTAAAGGTCTCCAAAGTTCACGATGATCAAGATGGGATGATTGATGAGCCCATTCTAGAAAGGAGATATGATTCTACCCCAACTAAACAGATAATGAATAATGATTTAATCATAGAAAAGAAATATTGCTCATGCAAGATGCTAAGGAAGAAGTTCGGAAGATTCAGGTTTCCCAAATTCTCAAGCGATAAGTCCAGATTCAGAAGGAAAACAAAATACTTTAGAATGAGAAGGCCACTCAATTTAAAGAGAAATATAGCCTATTTTGTTTGTAATAAAGTAGGACATTTTGCACGGAACTGCCCGTAGTTCAAGCAGTCTATTAGACTTCTCTCTGAAATTCATTGCACAAGTGTTCATTTTAGTGAGGATGATGATTTTGAATAAGTTTTTTCACAGGAAGATGAGCCCACATAAGAGATTCTCTTTTCCCTGTATTTTTATGAGGAATAAGGTGATGATCATTACAAAATTTCAGAACCAAAGCCAAAGGTGAAAGAAGAGATCCATAATATCACCATGATATCACAAACATCAATCAAAGTTTATGCATCTAAGTGGGACAAACCAATACATGGGAAGAGAACCACATCATCACGGTGATCCCGCAAACAAAAATCAATCCAAGTGGGGCAAACCAACGCATGTCATAACATTTCTTTGACACGAGAGCAGCCTCCTCACTAATTATCCTGTAATTGGTAATTAATTACCAACTACTCAATCAACTTCTTTTGTATGACAAGTTTCTCAAATTAGTTTTTTGGCAATTAGGAATCCGCCCAGATGATAGGGCAAAAACTTATTTTTGTATTTCCGATCACCATATTCAATGGAAAGTCATACATTTAAGTTAAGAATCTATTCCATATTTGTTTCAAAAGGTCATGATAAAAATTTGTCATCCCATCCTCCATACATCACTTGTTTATATTAATAATATTTTACTATTCAGTGATACTTGGGAAGAGGACATAAATTTTCTCAATCATTTTGCATCTTTAGTAAGCAATATGACATCTTTCTTTTAGCCAAAAAATAGTTTTTGGAAAAACGAAGTTTGATTTTTTGGGCATGCATTTTCCCTTGGAGAATATACCCATTTCCTCATATTTCTGAGCAACTTCTCAAGTTACCCGATATTGGGTTCACAACGATGTAAATCTAACAGTTTTTGGGAATAATAAATTATGTGAGAGATTTTATTCCTAATATTTTTACATGTATTTCTCCTCTCCCAAACATATTAAAGAAAACTGCCCAGCCATGCGGCAAGGAACAAAATGATGCAGTGAAAAAAATAAAAGAGATATCCCAAAGTACCAAATCTTTGCACATTCCCTCCAATCAAAAGAAAATATCACAGACAGATGCCAGTAATTAATTTTGGAGCCCATTTGTTTGAGGAAGAAAATGGTCAGAGAAAAATATGTTGTTACGCCATAGGAAGATTCAAGGATGTCGAACAACACTATCATTCCTCTCTCAAGGAGATTATAACACTGCAAAATGAGATTAAAATGTTTAACTTTTTTCTAATTCACTCACAATTTCTAATAGAGATGGATATGAAGGCTTTTCCGAGGATGATCTAGTTGAATCCAAAGGTCATTCTGAATTAGCAAATTCTCGGATGGGCTTAACAGTTTCTCCATACAAGTTTCAGCCGAAGCACATTAAAGGGAAAGATAATGTTTTTACTGATTTCCTTTGAAGGCAAGGTAATTTTTTCAAAAGGTTTCTGCAACAAAAGCACATGAAGATGAATAAATCAGAAGTTCAAATGTTCATGTTATCACATGAGCCACGCCCAGGTTCTCTATCAATACATCACCTACCGGAGTTGTTTAATTTTTCAGATCCTATTGATCCGTCCATCTTATTAAGGTGAAATTTTTTTTATGAACTCTAGGCTTTTTGAAACTAAGGAGGTTCCATACTAGCACCTCTTGGTGATAATCCGGAATATTCACTATGGCATGTGTTCATAGCGTAGGCCAAGAAGTTTCTAAAGGATCTCTTATGGTTCACTTGGTATCTCTTCCATCAATACCACAATCTCATGGAATTCAAGTGCCGTGAATTTTTAGACTTTGACAATCTCGAACCTGTCCTCTAAATTTTTTTGTTGTGGTTCAAACCTCAAAAATATTAGGTTCATCATTTTCATTCTTGTGGAGTCAAAATATTTATGCTCCATACGCCATTTAGTGTGATCAAAAGAACTATAAACATGATGCCTATGATGTCCTTTTTGTTTCATTATCCAGTCACAGTCATAGCAATGGAAAAGGAGCACGCTGGAGCTCATAGGCTTATTTTTTAGCAAAATAAGATCCTTCAGAAGGAGATATGGCCAGGAGAGGAAGAAACTTTGAATTATTCATCCACCCACCTCCATTGGAAAAATGTTAAGACATCACTTATAGGATAAAACGAAATGCTTGAAGACTCACCAGACACCTATGACATTTATCCAGCAAAAATTGCTATGATCAATTTAAATGGGGATTATCGGTACTTCATCGCTGAAGAAGAAAGTTAAAAGAATATGAAATATAGAATAAAATCATTCGCACGCAAAGAGATATTTAACAAGATCTGAAAAGTGAAGGCTAGAACGGTTAAAAGACAAGCATAATGCATAATCATGAGCCAAGAAATAATTTGCATAAGTGTTCTAAACTTTGTTAGCCAACTTCCCTTCTACACTCCCCCTTTTTCCTAAACTAAAAACTGCACAAGTGTCTAAAATTATTTTCACCTCTTAACCCCCTAGGTAAGTACCCATTGGAAGAAATAAAAGTATGCACACCTTTTTTATCCTCTTTACCACTCTACCCCATAAGAAATTACTATGAAAAAACAAAACAATTTGCACAAGTTTTTCACTTTTTAGCCACTTTAACCCACAAAAAGTTACCATAAAATCCAAGTGTATCGATTAATTTGCCTACCGATGTCAAGCCATAAATTTCCCCAAGTTCTATGCCATCCAAATACTCTATAAGGGCCCCTTATGTCATCAAAGAAAAGTCATCCATGTCAAGCAATAAATTTACCCAAGACCAATGTAATGCAAATACTATTCATGGGTCACTTTGCCATCATCCATGTCTTATCAAAACCAATTCTAAAATATAAGGCCATGCAATTTGTTTTCTAGTTCTTGATCATGATTTTATGTTTTATCTATTCGCCAAATAGGGGTCTTACATTGTATAACTTTTATGTTAGTTGTACTTGTTTTATACCAGTTGTACTATGTAATTAAATAAGGGTGGTACATGAGGATAGTTCTGAGGTAAGTACTGATTCCTGCCAAGATTTCTCAGAAGAAGAACTTCCTTCTATTTTCATGAATCATCCCAGGGAGCCAGAAGTCTCTGAAGTTGACGACGGTCAAGATGGGATGACTGATAAGCCCATTCCAGAAAGGAGATATGATTCTGCCACAACAAAACTGATAATGAAGAATTATGCAGTACTTGATAGAGCTTGTGCTAGGTCAGATTTTAATCACAGGAAAGAAACATTGCTCTTGCCAGGCACCAAGGAAGAAGTTCAAAGGATTTGGGTTGCCTAAATTCTTAGGCGGCATGTCTAGGTTCAGAAGGAAAATAAAATACATCAGAAGGAGAAGGTCAGGCAGTGCAAGGAGAAATAGAGCATGTTTTATTTGTAATAAAATAGGAAATTTTGCGTGAAACTACCCGCAGTCCAAACAGACTATTAGAAATCTCTTTGAAATTACAGATTACACAAGCGTTCATTTTAGTGATGATGACTATCTTGAATTTGTTTTCTTACTTGAAGATGAGCCCACAGAAGAGATGCTCTTTTCCTTGGATGTTTATGAGGAATATGGTGATGATCATTACTTCATTTCATAACCAAAGGCAAAGGTGAAAGAAGAGATCCATAGTATCATGGTTATCTCGTAAGCAGAAATAAAAGTCTATGCATCAAAGTGGTACAAACCAATACATACATCACGGTGATGCCGCAAGTAGAATTCAAAGTCTATGCATCCAAGTGGGACAAACCAACACATGTCATAGCTTTTATTTAACACAGGAGCATACTCCTCACACAGTATCATGCAGTCGTTCCAGATGAGTATTTGTTGTCGTACCTCAAGAATTGCGACACCGCCTCTAATGGAATTCTGACCACAACTGTCGTTACCAAGAACTCGATCACCATTGAATTCTTCCCAGGACTGAAGTACAAGACAAAATTGATTAGGTCACATGTCTTAGGTAAGGATTTGGTTATTGATTTTGACATTTACATAGTTTTGCAGGACAAACTCCAGATCAAATACAATGGGATAGCATTCACAAATCACACAGCACTCCTGTGTAGAATCTCACACTGAATTCTTAACCAAACGTGACAATCCTTCAATGAAAAATGAAGAGTTCTTCATCAAGCTGGATTCAAAAATGAAGGCCTACAACCCATACCAAGGTACGCAACTTCCTTGTCTTGGCTGGTTACTATTGAACGTTTGTTGGGAATTTCCCATCCATAATTGCTTCTTTGACGAAATTGATGCATAAGGAAGCGAAAATTCGGTGGACTGATGGTTGTGAGAAGAGATTCCAGGAGTTAAAGGATATGTTAACCTCGGAACCAGTATTAACTCTTCCTGAGGGACCCGAGGGGTATGTCATATACTGTGATTCCACATAGTGGGCTTAGGCAGCGTACTAATGCAACATGGGAAAATGAATGCATATCAAAATTATCTGATCTGTAACCTGGAGCTAGTAGCTGTTATTTTCGTTCTAAAGATATGGCGTCACTATCTATACGGAGCTCATGTTAACATATTCACCGATCACAATAGCTTGTAGTGCATATTCAAGCAAAAAGAGTTGAATTTAAGGCAATGCAAGTGACTTGATGTATTAAAGGACTATGATATTGATATTCTATACCACCACAGGAAGGCAAACATGGTGGATGATGCATTAAGTTAGATGTCTATGTGCATCCTGCGATATGTGGAAGAGAAAAAATTGGAGATGTATAAGTGTACAGTTGCTTGACACCGATAACGGAGGAATCACAGTTCTGAATACTGCCAAGTCATTGTTAGTGGCTGAAGTAAAGGTGCGACAATTTGAAGATCCATCCTTGGTGAAAATAAAAGGAAGCATCCACTTTCAAAAGAAGCAAGCGTTCGGGCTATCCAAGGACGGGGCCCTTAGATACAAGGACCGTCTATATGTACCTAATCTCGGAGGACTCGGAGAGAAGATCATGACAGAGATTAACAAATCCTGGTATTCTATTCATCCGGGGTCAACCAAGATGTAACACGATCATCGACAGTTATACTGGTTGAACAACATGAAGAGGTACATTGTTGGGTACGTCACTCGTGTCCAAATTTCCCACAAGTTAAGATTGAACATCAAAAATCGGGAGGGTTGCTGCAATACATGGACATTGTGACCAAGAAATAGGAAGCGATCAACATGGATTTCATTGCCGGATTATCATGATCAAGTCAAGGCTTTTATTAAATTTGGATTATCGTGGATCGACTCACCATGTCAGCTCACTTTCTTCCAGCCAAAACTACATTCCTGGCTGAAGAATATGCTATGTTTTATATTAAGGAAATAGTTCGACTTCATTGGGTCCCGGTTTCTATCATATCAGACAGAGGTGCTCTATTTACAACTAATTATTGGAAATCATTCCACAAAGGGTTAGTTACAAGGATCAACCTCAGTACAACTTTTCATCCAAAAACACATGGCCAGGCCGAGCGAACTATTCAAACGCTCAAGGACATGTTACGGGCCAATATTCTAGACTTCAAGAGTGATTTAGAGGATCGTATATCACTCATATAATTTTCTTACAACAGCAACTACCATGCCAGCATTTCGGTGGCACCATATAAGGCCTTACACAGACGAACATGCATATCTCAAATAGGATGGTTAGATGTTGGTGAAACAACGTTATCAGGCCCTGAGTTCGTGCAACAAGCCGGGGAATAGGCAAAGGCAAAAATCTTACTCAGATAGGCGGTGGCGAGATTTGGAGTTCGTTGTAGGAGACTAGGTGTTCTTGAAGGTGTCACTTATGAAAGTTGATGAGGTTTGATTAAAGAGGAAAACTCATCCCCTGATATATCAGACCATATCGCATCGTACATGAAATCTGGTCAAGTGACTTATAAACTGGAGTTGCCCCCAGAATTGGAGGCAGTGCAACCGGTATTTCATGTATCTCTGATCAACATGTGTTTAAGTGATCCATTGCGTATCACCCCTCTTGAAGTTATTAAAGTTACATGAGATCTATCCTACGAAGAAGTTCTGGTGGCCATTCTAGATCGTCAAATCCGAAAGTTGCGAACTAAAGAAGTGGCTTCAGTTAAAGTTCTTTGTAAGAACAATAGTAAGGAAGAAGTGACGTGGGAAATGAAAGAACAAATGAAATCTACATACCCATATTTTTCCAAGCTATGAGAGGCAACAATGAGGTAATCATGATAGGTTATGATCCAACATTTAAGGACGACTATTCCAAAGGGGGAAATGATGTTACAGCTCACACCTAAATAAATCTTAGTAAGTTTGGTCTCAAACATGGCCAGTCATCCAGCGACATATGTGAAGGGAAGGGAGATTACATGATTCCACAAGCTTGCATTAGGTGTCCCACCTTATGTCGTAACCAGCGCAGGGTGGCCCATTTTGCATGAGGTCCCAACAGTGATTTGTATGTTGGTATAAAAAGGCAGTAAGGCTCATTCCCAACAAGGTATCACCAACACTTGTTCTCTAAAAATACTCTTAATTCCCCTTTCGGATTTCCAAACAAGCAGAGGATAAGTCGAAGATGAGTTTGAATCTTGCAATATTTTGCATGAAGGATCCTAGAATCATCGTTGTAATAGTTATTATCTAGTTGCATCAATTTTGGGGATTCGTTGAAGGCAGGGTTGATCATCCTACAAGCGTAGCTAGTGCTTCAACAAGGTATGTAGGGCGACTTTCTTTCTTGGCATGAGTTAGCGTAAGTTTCTCCTTCCTTCTAAATAATTCCTGCACTTTAAGATTTGGTGGTTCTATGCTCCTATAAAATATGTTGTTCCATCCAGTGTATATTCTTTACGGTAGCATTCCTATTAATGTTTAATTTGTTCCAAGTTAATATCCTGTGATCGGGAAGCATGGTTCATTTTGAGGTTAAACTTAATAACTCTTGAAGTTGATTTTGCAAATCACCATATATGAACATATATCTATTTTTAGCGAGTTTCACTGATCAATTGGGTATGATGTGAAATGCTAACGAGCCCTTACATGGTCTGGTACAATCGAGACCTTGTGTGGCCGGGTACGACCCGAGCTCTCTATGACATTACCGAGCCTTTGCATTGCGGGGTCCGATTGATCCCATACATGGAAGAGTACGACCAAGACCCTATGAGGCCGGGTATGATGTGGTAAATCAAATTAATCTTACCAATTCCTGTGCGAGGCCAGGTACGATGTAAAGTAAGATGACCCAACGAAGGGCTAAAAAAATCTATATTGTATTTAATGCAAAGATTCAGTAAGTGGCCTACTCCTTTGTATCGTTGCATCTTTATATGTTATGGCTTCTATTGTTCATGCCCCTGGTGGTTGTCCTCGGCCCCCAGGTTGAGACCATGAGATCATGTTTCCTATACTATGACTCTTATTTATATGTTTTCTTAGCTTTACATACTCAGTACATTTTTCGTACTGACGCCCTTTTATTTTAGGTGTTGTGTTCATGACCATAGGTGCAAATAGAACCGGTGGCATCCCTACCCAATAGGGTGTTGTTCAAGTTGATATGTTGTTGATCTCCACTCTTTCAGAGTGGATGTTCAACAGTTAATATGTACTGAAGCAGATGTCATGAACGTCTTGGGTACGATGGAGCCCTGTCCCGACCAAGTTGTATAATATATATTTCTTTTGATACTCTTAGAGGCTTGCAGGCTAGTGTTATTATTTGATTGCATGTTATGGCTGGGTATGGTTGTTCTAGTGACAGTGATGATCATGTATTAAATGCTAATGTTTATTTTGCTAAATAGTTATTCACATGTTAAATATAGTTCTAATATTTGGTGGCCTCAATGGCCAGATTTTATGGATAAAAAGAATGTAAGAACTGACGTTGGTTTGCATGGGCCTTCGGGCATCGTGTGCCGGTAGCTCCTCCCAAGGTGGGGGTGTTACAAGATTCTATTTTGAGAAATAGAATTTGCGGACTGCCAATTGATTGTTGCTTCAATGTCACTAGATGGTGGCTTTTCTCCTGAGGGCAAAACAACATTCGTTTTGGGGATCTTTGGGGCATGATCTCCACCATCTTTAATGAAATGTTCAATAAGTGGAAAATTATGGATATAGACTGCGCTAACAAGGCTATACATTAGTACATTAGGATTGTTTGGAAAAGCGGTTGCCTTGTCATCTTCCCAACGGTTTATTAGCTAATTACTTTTCTCTAGCAATTTTGGCTATTCCTGAGGGTTATAGCGGAATAGATATTCATACTTACCTGGGTGGCTGAGCGAGCCAACTGATGGGTCGCCTTTTTCATACCTTTCTCGAATACATTCTGCAGATGATTTGCACTGTTTTTGTTTAAGCACCTGGTAGTATCCTATTAGATCCTCAAGGCATTATTAATAGGAACATTCAATATCCCATGGGCACTAACTTGTGAAATGATCTTTGAACTACTACAGATTTCTAGCTTAAGATGTCACTGTGCACAATCCGGTCATGGTCGGACATGATTTCATCTATCCATTCAGAGAAATCATCTGGATCAGATCAACATAGCTTACATCGTGTAAGGCCCCGTAAAATTTCACCTAAGGCCCCAAGGAAGTTCATCGGTTACTTAGAATGGGGGTCCATCTTACGGGCTCTAGTGAAGGAGCGGTTATTGTGCAAAATAGGGGCTAATCATCGCTGGTAGTGGAAGTCAAGGAGAAGTAATATGACAATCCATTGCTGGTACAGTTGAAAGAGGGGATTCACAAACATATGACCGTGGCATTTTTTCAGGAGTCGTCAGGAGTCCTATTCGGATGTACGTCATATAGATTTGGAGTTCCAAAAAGATGATTGGGTATTCTTGAAGGTTTCCCCCATAAATGGGGTTATACGGTTTGGTAAGATAGCAAAATTGAGTCCGCGGTATGTCAGACCGTACATAATCATTCAGAAGATTGGTCAGGTGGCTTACAAGCTAGAACTACATCCAGAGATCTCTTTAGTGCACCTGGTGTTTCATGTATCCATGTTGAAGAAGGTGGTTGGAGATCGGTCGCTCATTGTTCCAGTTGAGAAATGAGGAATCGACTTATGAAAAGATTCCAGTTGCCATTCTTGATAGGCAAGTCTGAAAGCTAAGAAACAAAGAGATTTCCTCCTTGAAAGTGTTATGGTGAAACCAACAGGTCAAAGTGTCTGCGAAGCCGAGGAAGAGATGAATAAGAAGTATCCTCATTTGTTTGAATAACTATATAGTTGTGTCCATGATGTTCAAATCTCACTTTCTACAAATGATGTTTCCCCTGAACAGCTTATGTGAAGGATACTCCTTCTTGGAAATGTAATGTTTATGGAATTGTTTCCGGTGTTGTTTGCAAGTTATTTTACATCGTAGTATTATGGTTATGCTGTTAGGACAGGTTTTGGGATTCTCTAGCTGGTGGATAGGCCCAATTACAGGGGAGACTCTAGCGAAATGTTTAGAAATTTAGAGAGTTAGTCAAAATTTGGAACTGCCAGTATGCGAAGTAATAATTGGGTCACATTGGATGCTAATGGTGGATTTTGACCCTAATTCGAGGATGAATGATCCTGAGCGGGTGAAGATGTAAGGCCCCGTAAAATTGCAACTAAAATCAGGGGTTTCGTGGTGCCGAGGTAGGCTAATAAATTTGATGGTTGTAGAAAATCTTCGAGGTGAGATTACTGGCCGAAGTACGAACTTTTTGGGTTGAACAGAGCATTGGGAAGTTGAAGAAAAATTGTTGCAGAACAGAGCATTTCTGCAGTCCATTATGTGACCGTAGAACTGATATGCAGACCGTAGATAAGCAAAGAAATGGGCCAATTTTGGAGGTCGTTTTGCGGTATACTATGCGATCGCATAATCGTTTTGCGGGGCCGTACATCTGTCAAAAAACCAGCATAAAGATTTTCAGAGGGAGATTTTGCGGTCCATTATGCGGCTGCATAATTTATATGTGGGCCGCAGACCTAGCCGTATAGTGGACCAGACCAACCTAGATTTTGGGATTATTTCTACGTTCCATTTTGTAGGTCACAGTCCTGATCTGCGGTGCACTCTACGACTGTAGAGTTGAGTTCAGAGGGTCCATTTTCTTATTTTTTAAAATCAACCCCATTTGATTAAAAGCCATCGGGTCTCGTATAGAAGGCAGAAATCTGCCATTTTATAGCGAGGGGGGTGCTTTAGAGTGAAAGGATGAAGACCCAAAATCTTTGTTCATCAACACATTCTTAAACTTTGAAATTCAACAAGGAAAACTTACAAGGTCTTCACCCAAGAGGTAAGATTCTACTCCCTAGCCCTAAATTTCGGGATTGGACTGAAAGTAGGTAATTAGAAGTGTGATTGTTGAGTGTTATTTATGCATACATGTACCATCAAGGTTGGTGGGAAGGTTATTGAGCTCAAATGTGTAAACGTTGGGTTGTGGAATGACAAAATCCCCCATAGGAGAACCTTGAAACCTTAATGCACACCTACTGCTTGATAAAATTCTCAAATGAGCTGAATCTCTGAATATCTTCCTAATTATGGTTCAAATTTGTCATGTTTCTAATAGATTGAAGTCGATAGGATTTCCGAAAGATTGTAGTAATTTAAGGAAGCTCAAGCGAAGTATGTTGGCTAAACTCCTCTTGTAGAAATCAAATTCCATGATGTCCTCATAAGTTGCGATTGTGATTGGCAAAACTTCTTATTTCTCATGTTCCGAGTCCTTCCTAATATATTTGATAATTCTAAAATAAGTGTTTCATTGAAATTTGTATGTACTCAAAATTTGTTCAAAATGTTCCTATCATAAAATGATTAACTCTGAGAATGTATTCTAGTATGATCAATGTACAAAAGGTGTTGTGATTTAAAATCATGTTTCAATTTCAAGTTAGTATACCTAATTGTGGAAGAGAAGCTCAAAATAACCTAACCCTGAAAGCACACGTGCCAGTGTAGGAGTGATTGAGGGGTAAATCCCCATGTTGATATGATAAGATTGTTTCCTCTCATCTTTCCCCTAACTTGACACCTTTATACTGTTTGAGGCTCCCATTGATTTCATGATTCCTTCTCCTTTTATTGTTACTCGTTCTATTGACAGGGTGTTTAGTTTTACATATAGTATTATTCCATACATACTAACGTGCCCTTTGACCGGGGTGTTGTATCTTTAATTGATGCAGGTGGTTCCATAGCAGGCTGTATTGATCAGTGATAGCAGTACACCCTCTCCTAATCTGACTTTGTGAGCCCCACTTCATTTCAGGGTCTTGTATCTCCTGTCCGCTATGTTTATTATTTTAAGGTATAGCCGGAGCCTGATTGCGGCACCATCATGCTACTGTATTTTATATATTAGAGGCTTCGTAGACATAGCGCCGGTTTTACCTTTGTTTTTGGAAGTCAAATTAGAAATGTTGTATGTGTATCATATGTTTCCACTTCTAAACTAAGAGTGTGTAATATAATATTTTGGGAAATCTTGAATGAAGTTCTAACGGTAATGAAATTTGGATTGTTCATGTAACCTTATCATTGTCTAATTAATGAAATATATCTTCTCTTTATTCATGGGTGAATTCGGATAGAAGGCATTTTGCAGGGATGTTTGGCCGGGTTATCTCGGTGAGCGCCGGTTGTGCTCTCCGAGGTCGGGGCGTGATGCATCAATTAACTTATGATGTACTTTTATGTACGAAAATATGGGGTATAACAAACTTGTATGTATACTTGTATGAAATAACAATTAAACATCTTATGTTATTGAATAATTCTATATTTGTTATAAAAATTCTTATTTTTGTCTTGAATATTTTCAATTTAAGATAAGCTTGTTTAGATGATTAATCTTGTTAAGTTTTCAACATACCCAAATTCAAATGATGATTGGAAACTATAATGACCCAGCTGGTTATTTTGTGTATTTAATCCTTGTTTCCCCTTTTGAAGCTTCCTCTATGTGTATTTATGGTTGTGTGACTTTTGGGGATAGTTGGCTGGGTTTCGGGGAGTTTTTGGCTTGATTTGAAATATATAGTTCCTAGTTTGGAAGTTTAAGTTGGAAGTGTTGGCCAAGTGTTTCTTTAATGGAAACGACCCCGAAACGGCATTTTGATGCTCTTAATGGGTTTGTATGGTGATTTTGGGCTTATATAGTATCGCCATAATTGAATTCAGAGGTTCCTAGGATGAATTGGCTCTTTTTGCTGAAAGTTGACAATTTGAAGGTTTCAAATTTTCTACTTTTGACCATGTGTTAACTTTGTGTCTATCGAGATTGAATTTTCGTTTTGAGACATGAAATAGATTCATTTTATCATTTGAAACTTGTGTGTAAGGTTTAGCGTCATTCCAAGTTAGTTTGGTAGGAATCAGACGCTTTGTTGTAATTTTTGAGGGCTCCGGTGAGTTTCAGACGTGTTTTAGAAAGTTTGGCACTTATTTCAGTATTGCAGGTGTTGTTGGTGCTGCAGATCTCGCAAATGCGAGAACCAGTTCGTATTTGCAAGCCTCGCATTTCCGATGTATCAGTAGCATTTGCGAAGGGATTTGGGGCATGGGCATGTCACTTTTGCGACCTTGTGGTCGCTTTTGCAATGTTGACTGGTAGAGTGAAACTTTGCTTATGCGAAGTCAGTGGTCACGTTTGCGACATCCTCTGGTGTTAGCAGGCTTCGCATTTGCGGTCAATGGGTGGCACTTCCGGAATTCGCATTTGTGGAGGTCGCATTTGCGAACCCCAGATCACAAATGCGACATATGTAGCTGGTTTTTAAAAGGGATTTCGGGACTTAGACTCATTATTTTATATTTTGAGATTGGGAGCTTCGTTTGAGGCATTTTTGAAGAAGTTTTCACCAATTTGGGTTGGGTACGTTTTCTTGACTCATATTTTATTAATTATCATTAATCTCATCTTTTATTTATCATTTAATTGATGAATCAATGTGTGAAATTGGTGTTTCTGACAAAACTTTTCTAAAAATAAAAAATTAAGTTTTGAGAGTCGATTTTTAAGGCTCTGTTAAATATTCCCTAATGATTTAAGATTTTAAAGTGTGCCAACGGTATTTGGGTATAATGTATTTGAGTACTAAAGGAGACTCGTGGGATAGAACCACATCATTTTGAAATGAAAATATATGTTTATGGTGTGTTGGAACATACTAAGGTGTTTTGTGAATGGCAAGAACTTGTGTGGAACAAGTTAGATACATTAAGTAGAAAGGATGTCTCAATTCGCACAAGATCCTAATTGAAACGTATGCTGCTTCAAAATTATAAAGACTTAGGAGGTTATATACCAATCAAATTAAAGCTTTTCGAGTTTAGTTTCCAACGCATCAAACCGTTTGTCATTTTGATATTTTTACAGAATGTTATGGCCATTTTATCGGACCTATGCCATATGCACACCCAGATGTGCGGCCGCGCATCTTAGAGGGTATTCTACCTCAAGTGCGCGACCAGATGCGTGGTCACTTGCCTAGGTGCTCGACCAGATGCGTGGTCACTTGCCCAGGTGCACGACCACACACGTAAGAGCCCATTGAATACCCCCAAGGCCGGGTAGAGAGAGGGGCTAAGTCATTTGTTTGAGTTGGGGCTTTCATATCAAGGGAAATCCTCCCAACACTTCAATGCCATGAACCAAGGTAATGTATTTGGAGTAATTTGAGTTGATTACTACTCCTAAACACCTATATTAACAAGGATTAATCTTGAAGATCCATAGATTTCCATTCCAATCCCTAAATTGGTCAAGAACCCTACAGGTTGGGATTTCCAAAAGTCTCACTACAAGAGGTATGCCTTCCATCTTTAACTAATCTATGGTGATTATTTATGTATGATATATGTGTTATAACTTATGGTATGGTGGTTGGAAGCCATAAGTTCCCAATTTAAATACATAACCATTATAGAGATTGAAAGGTGATTATATGATGGCATTTTGTTGGTTGGGTGTGGATGGATGGTCATGTATGTCATGTTCGAAGTTAAGAATTGTTTAAGAATAATAGTGGGATAAATTATTGGTAAATTGTAGTAGTTGGATGAACTAATTATATGGTTAAGAAATGTAGAGATTCATGCCTACTAGGTGTTTGATAAAGTGCTTAAATGGCCTAAATTATGGAATTTATTACTAATATTGGTCCCATTGGATGTTGTTATTGTAGGTTGAAGTTTCTTAGTGTAGGGGATCATCGTAGTATTATTAAGGGATGAATTCCATGTATGTTAGCTAAATTAGAATTGAATTTCATGATGTTAAGCATGGTTGGCTCAAGTTCTTAATTCCTATGTTCCGAGTTATTCCTTATAAACTTAACTATTTCGAATGAGGCTTATGTCGAAAGATATATGTTCAACGTACGGTTTGTGTATTAAAATATTATGGCTTTGAGTCATGTTCGAAATGAAAGCTAGTATTCCAAATTGTGGGAGAAAAACTCTATATGCTTAAGACTGTTAATTGCTCATATGTACACCCAAAATCTTGACCGGAAATGCCTTGTTGTTGATAATCTATAAATATGCTCAAAAGTGAAAAACCTGAGTTGAAGATATAAAGTGTGGCCACCGTGCCAAGAATGAAAGTTATACTTGTGGCTAGAGGTGCCAATGGAATGAGATGATGTGAGAAAGATTATGAAATGAGCCTTTATTCAACTGTTCCAAAATTACTTCAAAAGTAGATATGTCCTCAAGTCATGCTCCAATGTGGCTGTTTCAACCTTGTTTTAGCAAATCCACTAGGTGAGTTCCTAGGGCTAGTTTTATTAATAATAAGAAAACAATCCACATAGGAAGAGTACAAATAAGGGGGACAACAGCACCACTGGTGTTGCCTCTATGCTTTGGTTATATAATCACTTCTCTACTCCTCACATTGCCTTATAATGGCAGCCTCATGCAGAGGATCATGGTGTTGCTGCCGGCAAAGTCTCACGAGGGCATATAATATCATAGCCGTTTGGATATCTTCCCAAAGGCATAGGACATGAGCAATCACATACTGGGCTAAACCTTACCTTAATAATCCTATCGAGGCATAAAATAGCCTCTCCTATTAGCAAGCATGAAGAAAAAATTAACTACTAAAAACTAAATACTCTATGATCATCACAAAGTTTATAACATACTCTGTAATGATGTTACAGATAATGATACTTAAAAAAAGATAAGATAATACAATTTAATAAATTGAGTCTTGCCTCTTTTCTTCCAACCTTGCGCACGCTTCAATTTGCTTATCCTTTGCTTCTTCTTCAAACCTCTTCAATATGTATGAAAATTGCATCATTTAGTTTTAGAGCAATTGGACCTCGTTGAAGTGGTTGAGGGAGCCATTTTTTCCTTTGCGACTCTGGGTCGCCTAATGTTAACTTCCTCATTCATCTTGCCGTCCCAACTTTTCTTCCTCGTATGTGATTTCTTACCTTTACCACTATGCATAGGTGATAAATCACCTCTTTTTGCCCCCTCTGCCTGACATTGTTGTAGCATTTCATCTTCCTCTCCTTCTTCATAAATATCCTTTCCTACGTTCACTGTATTTGGTAGGTTTTGGATGAGGTTTTGTATCATCAAAGCATTTTCATTTTGTACCTTTGTCATGACTGCCTTGTCTTAATGTTGTTCTATAAATTTCAAATTGTTCCTATTCTTAACTCCATGTCCAGTGCTAAAAGCATGAGATGGAGTTAACAAATTTAAAGGATTAGACCTTACCAACGCATCCATGAGCATTCTGTCCTCCAATGATATAGCTGGAGTTTCTGCACAAAAATGCTGCTGCCCAGAATCTGAAGGTGTTGCTGCATCTTGATCAATAACAATAGTAATAACTAGAACGTTTATGACAATCTGTTGTTGCCCGTTCTTTGGTGTTACTGCTTTTTGAGCCATGTTAGTACCACCTGGAGAATTTCTTGGAATAAATTCTGGAGCATTCAAACTAAGCTTGCTTTTGAGGTTTGGAATGGATGTACTATATGTTTTTGGCATTGCTGGTGAGCCAACTGAAAGCATGTCTTAACCTTCACTCTCTTGATCAACACCATTAGTCGAATCCCCAACCATTTCATTGCCCCAATCCTCTTCTTCATGCTCCTCATTTTGGTCAGCCCAAGTTTTGGATTTACTAACCATCTCCCGCAAATCGTGAGAATTAGAGAGTGCTGTTTGTTGCACGACGGCAAAAAACCGGGCTGCTACTTCACCAGATTGCCGAGCTTTGTAATGAGCATCAGTCACATTGTTTTCACCTGTAACATCACCATCTGCAACTTGTCCACCCAAAGCATTCCTAACAGCAGCAACTTCAGTTGTTCCAACATTTTGAGTACTATTAGGATTAGATTGTAGAGCTGAATTCAACCTCTCCAAAGTTGTGGTAGCAGGTATATCTCTAGCTTGTTCCAAAGTCTTTTTTGTTGCATCGAACGGAACCAAACCCTTTAGAACAGCAGGATTAACCAGTGCATTATTTCCAGCATCAATATTAACATTCACAATAGCAGCCTGTTGCACAGTAGTACTTTGCTGAGTTTTACCAGCTTACAACTGTAATAACTTCAGTTTCCCAATGCTTTGATCTTGCACTGAAGCTTCTACCACATGTTGGGCAGCCCTTTTTGCATTCAAATAGTCCCTAGCATCTCCTTTTAATTGTTCGACACTCGCAACCTCGTCAATGCGATCATCTTCCTTAACCTCCTGTTGCTTATCATCATTCACCTTATCCCTTTTAATCAATGAACGATAATCTTCACCAGCATGTACTTATTGTTTGCACACATTACAATATGATGGAATACTATCAAACACAAACTCATGTATATGCTCAATAATCTTACCAGAGTTCTCGTCGATAAATAGTAACTTCATATTCTTGGGATGCTTGTCCAGGAGATCAAGAATTACCTTTACCCTAGCTGTGCTAGGTCTTGTCCTAGCTTGTGTGGATATGTCTATAGTAGTAGGTTGCCGCACAACTGATTCAATCGATAATAAAGGCTTCTTTGCAAACACATTCGGCGGCAAGTCTGGTAACGACACCCATGCTACTATTTTTGACATCTCCGCCTTAGGGTTGTAATCTTGAGTCCATGGGAATATACAATATTGATGTTGCTGTCCTTTGTACTATAAATAACCAACCTACTTCCAAATAACTATTGCAAAATAGTCATAAACATCACAACGAATCAACAGCTATTGAAACACGAGCAAGCCGATCAAGCAACGACCTTTAATCCCAAACTGTGTTGGAATAAAATTTCGAAGTTCTTGCAATTCAGGCGCACCATATGATAACTTCATCACCACATCTTGGTGAAGTCCTTCTTCAACAACATATTCTTCCAGTTCCTTAAAAGAAAACTGCATCATAAGAACTCCATGAACAAGTTGGAAAGGTTTAAGGGTTGTTTTAACTAATGTTATGCTTTATGCATATTTTCAATGTGTTTTCCATTCTTACATATTCGTGATTGGAAATTATGTATTTCCCTTTTTGGGGAAAAGTATTTGAAGAATATATGATGTGTTACTCGTTTATGATTTTAACTTATGCTTCGATTGTAAATCATTTTACTCCATTTCTTGTAAAGAAATCCATTGTGTTTAAAGTCTTCGTTACTAATGAACCTAAAGTTGTGATATTCAGGATATTCTATTTGTTGATATTTATGATGATGATCCATGAAAAGAAAGAAATGAAAGTGTGGAATAGGAAATACGGCCACCGTGACACGAATGATGAATCATATATATGGCCAAGAGAGCCAATGAAATAATGATATTATAAATGGTTGAAAGTAACAATGAGGCCATATACGGTATGAAAAGTTATGAGGTAAATGCATTTGTATTGATGTTTCCTTTGTATGCAAATAAAAAATAGTTTTTAGTGTATCGATAGTCACCGAGCAAGGGTAGGTTTAAATAACCTAACCCGCAAACTACACGTGACGGTGTAGTAGTGGATTGAGATTATTCTCCTTATTTGGGATGAGATTGATGTGATAAAATTATTCCGCTTTATTAGGATGAGATGATAGATAGAAAAGGATGATGTCGATCCACACGGCATTGTGGTGAGATGGCCTAGACTATCAGGTCGTGATCGGACACCATGACACACACATGGTGGTGATTGTGCTGAAAATTATAATTGAAATTGTGATTGTGGTTGATGTCTCGGTGGTGATATGTCCTCAAGTCATGCTCCAATGTGGCTGTTTTAACTCTTTTTTTAGCAAATCCACTAGGCGGGTTCCTAGAACTAGTTTTATTGATAATAAGAAAAAAACCACATAGGAAGAGTACAAATACCGGGTACAATAGCACCACTAGTGTTGCCTCTATGCCTTGGCTATATAATCACATCTCTGCACCTCAAATTGCCTTATAATGGCAGCCTCAAGTAGAGGATCATGGTGTAGCTGCCGGCAAAGTCTCACGAGGGCATATAATCTCATAGCCAATTGGATATCTTCCGAAAGGCATAGGACATGAGCAATTGCATACTGGGCCAAACCTTACCTTACTAATCCTATTGAGGCATAAAATAGCCTCTCATATTAGCAAGCATGAAGAAAAAATGAACTTCTAAGAACTAAGTACTCTATGATCATCACAGAGTTTATAACATACTTTGCGATGATGTTACAGATGATAATACTTAAAAAATTATAAAATAATACAACGTAATAAATTGAGTCTTGCGTCTCTTCTTTCAACCTTATGCACGCTTCGATTTTCTTCTCCTTTGATTCTTCTTCAAACCTCTTCAATATGTATTAAAATTGCATCATTTCATTTTGGAGCAATTGGACCTCGTTGAAGTGGTTGAGCCACCACATTTTGCTCTGCGACTCTCATTGGGGGTCGCCTAATGTTAACTTCCTCATTTATCTTGTCGTCCCAACGTTTCTTCCTAGTATGTGATATCATACCTTTACTACTATACATAGGTGATAAATCACCTCTTTTTGCTGCCTCTGGCCGACATTGTTGTAGCATTTCATCTTCCTCTCCTTCTTCATAAATATCCTTCCCCACATTCATTGTATTTGGTAGGTTTTGGACGAGGTTTTGTATCATCCAACCATTTTCATTTTGTACCTTTGCCATGACTGCCTTGCCTTGATGTTGTTCTATACATTGTAAATTGTTCCTGTTCTTAACTCCCTGTCCAGTGCTATAATCATGAGATGGAGTTAACGAATTTAGAGGATTGGAGCTTGCCAACGCATCCAGGAGCATTCTGTCCTCCAACGATATAGCTGGAGTTTCTGCACAAAAATGTTGTTGCCCAGAATGTAAAAGTGTTGCTGCATCATGATCAACAACAATAGTAATAGCTGGGATGTTTGAGACAATCTTTTGCTGACCGTTCTTTGGTGTTACTGCTTTTTGAGCCATGTTAGTTCCACCTGGAGAATTGCATGGAATAAATTCTGGAGCATTCAAACTGAGATTGCTTTTGAGGTTTGCAATGGACGTACTATTTGTTTTTGGCATTGCTGGTGAGCCAACTGAAAGCATGTCTTCACCTTCACTCTCTTGATCAGCACCATCAGTCGAATCCCCGGCAATTTCATCGCCCCAATCCTCTTCTTCATCCTCCTCATTTTGGCCAGCCCATGTTTTGGATTTACTAATCATCTCCCTCAAGTTTTCTTGTATAATTTCCTTGTTATTTCCATTAGATAGCACCATCTACCCAGAATCACCTCCATATTCACCAAACGACTCCATTGATTGTGAAAGAACTTCAAACACGGATGTGTTCAAAGTGATTATCGGTTGTTTAAACATAGTGGTGTGCATTGCCATTGTAGCCTGGGCATATTTGATAATTTTTTCCACATGTGGACTAGAAAAATGCAAGGTCGGAGTATTGGAGCTATGTGTTTGATTACCCGTTAGCTCATCTCGAATAATAAAGTCTTTCTTCAAATTACCACTGCCTTGATCTCGTTTGCTACTGCTGGAAACTGGAATTGATCGTTGCCGTTGTTTTTCAGTTGTTGGAAATTGCCTAAAATTTATATTTGACTCATGATGAGCCTGCTTCCCTTCCTTCCAAACATCTTCCAGACCTTGTTCATTCATCAAAGCTACAAGCAGAACAATGTCCGTATAGAAATTCAATGGCGCACCTCTGTTACTTGATTGATGCTACTGTTTTCCACTACCTGGAGAGCAGTTCTGTCTAGCTTGTGAGACTGACTTGCCATCTACAAATTCTAAACTCTTCCCAGCATCATTTTCACCATGTTCTTGTGTATTTGCTAAGGCATCAAAAGAGTTAGTACACCTAATAGTTTCTGCTGCACTTTCCACATTTTTATGACTTGAAGCCACCTTCACGTCAGGTGATCGATTAACTACTGCCCAACCCTTAGTTGCATTTACACCTTCCTTCAATGCACCAGTAGCTTTAGCCTGCAAGCTAGCTGTTTGTGCACCAGCAATAACCTGATCAGCTACAGGTTTTTCAACTGATTCTATCCCTGTAACAGTAGGATGATCCACCCCAATTTCCTCCTCCTGCACTACTGATGATATTTGCCTCTGAATACCAGTCTGTTCACTAATATCGAGTTGTTGTTGCACCCCAACTGTTTTGCTGATTGCATTAGCATGATCACCAACTCCATCCAACTTAGAACCATATTGTAAGACTGAACCCACAGCCTTGTAAAATCTTGCCAATGATGGACTAGCAGGATCATTAGCAGCCCGCAAATCGTGAGAATTAGAGAGTGTTGTTTGTTGCACGACAACAGAAAACTGAGCTGCTACTTCACCAGATTGCCGAGCTTTGTAATGAGCAGCAGTTACATTTCTTTCCCCTGTAACATCACCATCTGCAACTTGTCCACCCAAAGCATTCCTAACAATATCAGCTTTAGTTATTTCAACATTTTGAGTACTATTAGGATTAGACTATAGTGCTGAATTCAACCTCTTCAAAGCTGTGGTAGCAGGTATATCACTAGCTTGTTCCACAGTTTGTTTTGTTGCATCCAATTGAACAAAACCCTTTATAACAACAGGATTAACCAGTGCATTATGTCCTATATCCACTAACCTTAGGATGTCCAGCATCAATATTTACATTCACAATAGCAGCCTGTTGCACAATAGTACTTTGCTGAGTTTTACCAGCTTGGAACTGTAATAACTTCGGCTGCCCAATGCTTTGATCTTGTACTGAAGCTTGTACCACATATTGGGCAGCCCTTTTTGCATTCCATCCTTAGCATCTCCTTTTAATTGTTCGACACTAGCAACCTCGTCAATGCGATCATCCTTCTTAACCTCCTATTGCTTATCATCATTCGCCCTATCCGTTTTAATCAATGAACTCCAATATTCACCATCATGTCCTTGTCGTTTGCACACATTACAATATGATGGAAGATTATCAAACACAAACTCCTGCATATGCTCAAAAACATTACCAGATTTCTCGTCCATAAATTGTAACTTCATATTCTTGGGATGCTTGTCTAGGAGATCAAGAATTACCTTTACCCTAGATGTGCTAGGTCTTGTCCTAGCTTGTGTGGATTTGTCTATAGGAATAGGTTTCCCCACAGCTGATGCAATCGATAATAAAGGCTTCTTTGGAAACAGATTCGGCAGCAATTCTGGTAACGACACCCATGCTACTATTTTTGACATCTCCGCCTTAGGGTTGTAATCTTAAGTCCATGGGAATGTACGATATTAATGTTGCTGTCCTTTGTCCTATAAATAACCAACCTGCTTCGAAATAACTGTTACAAAATTGTCATAAAAATCACAACGAATCAGCAGTTGTCGAAACACAAGCAAGCCGATCAAGTAGCGACCTTTAATCCCAAACTGTGTTGAAATTAAACTTTGAAGTTCTTGCAATTTAGGTGCACCATATGACAACTTCATCACCACAGGTTGGTGAAGTCCTTCTACAACAACATATTCGTCCAGTTCCTTAAAAGAAAACTGCATCATAAGTTCTCCATGGACAAGTTGGAAATGTTTAAGGGTTGTTTTAACTAATCTTATACTTTATGAGTATTTTCAATATGTTTTGCATTCTTACATATTCGTGAGTGGAAATTGTGTATTTCCCCTTTTGGGGAAAATTATTTGAAGAATAAATGATGTGTTACTCATTTATGATTTTAAATTGTGCTTCGATTGTAAATCATTGTACTCCATTTCTTGTAAAGAAATCCATTGTGTTTAAAGTCTTCATTATTAATGAACCTAGAGTTGTGATTTTTGGGATATTCTGTTTGTTGATATGTATGATGATGATCCATGAAACGAAAGAAATGAAAGTGTGGAATATGAAATACGACCACCGTGACACGAATGATGAATCATATATATGGCCAAGAGAGACAATGAAATAATGATGTTGTAAGTGGTTGAAAGTACCAATGAGGCTATATACGATATGGAAAGTTATGATGTAAATGCATTTGTATTGATGTTTCCTTTGTATGTAAATCAAAAATATTTTTGGGAGTATCGATAGTCACCGAGGAAGGGTAGGTTGAAATAACCTAACCCCGAAATTACACGTGCCGGTGTAGGAGTGGATTGTGATTATTCCCCTTATTTGGGATGAGATTGTTGTGATAAAATTATTCTGCTTAATTCGGATGAGATGATTGATAGAAAAGGATGATGTCGATCCAGATGGAATTGTGGTGAGATGGCCATCCGATCGGGTCGTTATCGGACACCATGACGCACACATGGTGGTGATTGTGCTAAAAATTGTAATTGCAATTATGATTGTGGTTGATGTCTCGAATGAGACAGTCTAGCCGATGGGGACGTGATCGGACTCCGTGCTAAAAGTATAGTGGTATTGGTATTATAAAAGGTAACTGTCACGACCCAACTGGAGGGTCATGACTAGCACCCGGGCCATACTTGCCGAGCA
>AWOL01S0003063.1:225116-237894 GCA_000715115.1 Nicotiana otophora | reverse complement strand
TATATATATATATATATATATATATATATATCATTGATTTGATCGTGAACTAAGTACCATAACAAGTTAGACTGCACTACTTATATAACATTTTTTTTCATTATGTATACCTCAAATCTAAAAGAAGATATCGCCAATGTATATAATTTAAATTTGAATCATGGTCATTTATGAATTCTAAGAATCAAGTGTCATGTCCCTTTCACATTCTTTTCTAATTAGAAAGGAGTTGACATAGAGTTAAAATGAAATACAGTTTGAAACTTCAAACGGATCAATAGAGGGTGAAGAGATAGGGGAGAACGAGAGAGAAAAGAAAATTATTATTTCCTGCGTCCCAATTTATGTGGCACTCTTTTTCTTTTAATTAGTCCAAAAAAGAATCTCAACTTTTCTTATTTGGAAATAATTTATCTTTAGAATTATGTCACCTTTTCTTAGTTGAAAATAATTTATCTTTAGAATTATTATTTTACCCTTAATGAATTGATTTAATTACAGTCGCATGAATATCTATGGTTTGTTTAGGCTACAAGTTCAAAAGTCTTATTTTCTTTTTTAAACTCTTTGTCGAGCTAAACACCCACATAAATTGAGACGAAAGGAGTAGCATTTTTCAAAAAAAGAATTACTATTTCAAATGCTAGGAATTAATGAGATTGAAACGTTTTAATCGCAATGTTGTATCCTGTATATAGTGTATACTAGTGGATACACTAGTATACAACCACTTTCAACCAGGAGGTTGTGAGTTCGAGTCACCCCAAGAGCAAGGTGGTTAGTTTTTGGAGGAAGAGAGTCGAGAATGTATCGAAAATAGCCTTTCTACCCTCCCCAAACTCCATTAATGGGATTATACTAGGTTGTTGTTGTACTAGTAGTGTATACTAGTGGATGTAGGCCGTGCTGTGCCCGGGCCCAATACAATAAGGTTAAGCTTTTCTTAATCATATGAGGAGTACTCTACCAAGTGAGGCGCTTGTATCGTTTATATCAATACTTCAATAGTACGATAGTAATGCAAATTTTAGTTGCAAATTATATGTACTTCCTTTAACTTTCCTTTTTAGCTTCTTCCTCCGGATTCTCATAATTGTTCAACTCCTTTTTTAGTTTTCTTTGTCCCTCCCAGTCTTCTCTCTTCCTTCTCAATTTGCTTGGTCAGTTGCTTGTATAATTATAAGGTGAGTTTTTTTTTTCTTCTAATTTTCGGAAACACTACTGCTGCATAAAAATTAGTATTTAAATTGGGTAAATTCTTGGTCCACTATTTTTTGTGTTTTACCGCAAAAAATTGCGATTGATTGTGGACTCTGGAAAACGGGGCTCCAGATTCTCATAATTGTTCAACTCCTCTTTCAGTTTTTTTTGTCGCTTCCAGTCTACTCTCTTGCCCGCTCAATTTATGTGCTTGGTTGTAAAGTTATAAATTGAGTTTTACTTTCTTATTTTTATGATTTTCGAAATCGCTGCTAGGTAGAAAATGTTTAAATTGGATAAATTGTTGGTTTGATTGTGGACTCTGGATATCTTGGATAGGTTCTTTACCAAGATATTTCTGTTCTTTATTAAGTTTACAAAATAGTTCTTTACCAAGATTTGTCTCTTCTTTGTTTAGTTTAAAGAGATGGCCATAAGATGTTTGGTCATTTGTCTGAATGAGTTATTCTACCATGTGCTTGTTTCTATACTGCGATAATGAATCAATATGACTGAAAGCTGCTTATTTACAGTTTTACACTACTAAATAAAGAATAATGTAGAGTAAAATTAAAACCTGAAATTAGACATCTTCTCTCTCAGCCTCAACCTAGTCTCACCATCGACAAACTCTGTCGGCCAGCTCCGGCTAAGTACGACAACTGCCGGTGAATGACGACCAAATTCGGGTAACATACGAGCAGTCTCCGACGTACGCTATCGATTTTTTCCCTTGCTCAATGTTTGTATAACTGTTCGGTTTTCGCTTTCTTTTTCCACTTCTGATTTCTTTTTCCCCTTCTGTTTTCTTTTTCTGGTAATAGTTCTGATTGACCCATTATTTTGCTTCTACTTTGTTTGTATTACATGATACATTTTGTGATTTCTAGTTTGCAAAATTGGGGGATTTATTTGTTTGGTTTTTATTTTGTGTTTGAAACCATGAGATTTTCCTTGTTCGATGTTCCATGCGCTGTTCGTTGTCTTGGTTATTCTGAAAAATCATTTCGCTGCTCCTTTTTTCTTTCTCTGGTAATATTTTTGATAAACACATTCTTTTACTTCTGTCCGATTATGCTTGTGCTACTTTCACTTAAAATGAAAGGGACTATGGTTAGAAGACATGGAAGCACCTAATACGATGAACTTATAAGTTTGTATATACAGTCCAATTGAAATCAGAGTTGCGGCATATATCTTTGTAGCTAATTTTTACAAATTTAAACAAGGCTGAGTCCATGAAAGAACTATTGCTGTTGAGACGAGTTTATATGGTCAGTGAGGATAGATATAGCGAACTTCAACTTGCTTGTAATCGAGTCTTCTTCATGACTTTTTTGGCGCACCGCAAATGCCTCCTTTGTTAATCTGGTTATATATAGTCTTCTCCAGAGGGGTTTCTTCAGAACTTAACTGCTGAAATATCGAAAGCTTAGTTTATTTTGCACACAAAAGAAGTCTGGTTCATGCGATCAACCTTTGTAAGGTGTCGATAGAATGCAATAAAAGGACAATACATTTATAAGTCAGTTATAGATAGCAAATCTATAACTGAATCCTATAATCCTTTGTCTGTCATGGTATAGCTGATGATTTTATGGATAGTTTTCTTCTCTATGGTGGAAGTGGGGGTAGGGGGGGGGGGTATTGTTTCAATTTTATTTTATATTTCTTTTCCTTGACAAGTTGATTTCAATTCATTGTCCTTGTGGTTTCTCTCATCAGCGTTTTGGTATGTGATTATGGTAGTCTATTTTCACGTCTTATTCTCAATCTCCTCTTAGAAGTAAGTGCATGTAATTCATATTACTTGGTCTATCTGCTAAACTGGTAAGAGAGAAACCCATCTCAAGGTTACTAGCTGATATTGAAGGAAACAAAAGAGTGCAGCAAATAGAAAGTTGTAAAGAAAATAACTTTGGGGGTTATTTATGTGGAAAGGAAACTTGAAGTGACCTGGCACGTCATGTCTTTTTCTGTAGCTTCTTTAAGTATTCTGTGGTTTTATCTCACCACTTCATTCTTTTAGGTGTCTTGTTCCTTAGATCAGATGGATGTGTCAAAAGAATGTCAAGATTGCATGTGTATTGTCTTTTCTGTTTTCTTTTGCGGGATCATAGATCTTAAATTCTTGATACTTACCAATCCACTCCATTCTTTGATGCATTTTTCTTCAGGATGTGTTATCTTGTTGCAGCCCCAGTTAAATCTATCAATCAAAATTGCATATATTCTTTAATTCCTGCTTTCTTTGCCTGAAAAAGATGTTGGATTGAGCAGAATAGGGCTTATCTGTCTTATGTTAATGTGCTGATGGGAGCATCTCATCTCTCTCCTTTCCATTGGTGGTTACCAACTAGTATGCTATATCGATGATGCCCATATGCGTTCATGGTATCTTGAGCTGGTGAAAAATTAGTTATCTGCAAAACCGATAGTTGTAATGCTACGTGCTAGGGACAAGAAAGTGCATTTCATGTTTCCTCTGGTGTGCAGAAAGAGCCTGAGTTAGCATGACCTTTTTTGTAAATAAGAACAATCTTGAGCTTTCTTTGTCGAACAATTATATGTATATCTACTGAAGCAGTTCGTTTCTGTTGCTGACCACAGAAGATCTTGTGCCCTATAACTTTATTACGTTGAGGATTCCTTCCATATCATAACTCCACCAACCACAAAGAGAAAGAACTAATGGCACTTGACAACTCGTGATTCAACCCACTTAATTACAATAGTTGCCTGAGTTGCTGTATATTTGAACTGACCATGTTTACTATAACTCCAACCTATATTTATTTGCACTGCTTACCAGAGAAATAATGAAGAAAAAAATTGCTTTTGCCCACAAAAGTTGGGTTAAAGTTATTACATCAAACTGATCAAGTGTTTATGCTTTTAACAGGAAAGTTTACCATATGCATTTGATACATTTATGCATACTACCTGCATCTATACATCTGCAATATTTTGTAGGTTAGGAGGTAGTCGAGCGTTTTTCTATGTTGTTTCGGGGGCTGGACTGGGCTGATAATGTTTCGTTGTGGGTTGTTAGTGGTTTATGTAGTTTCCACACTATTTTCTATGGCATTATTGCTGATTATTGTTATTGCTTTTACATCTATTTTCATGCTGATACTATTTTTCTGGCTTCTATTGTAGTCACTGATCTATTGTCTATTATCTATTATTTATTTTCTTCTTCTTGAGCCGAGGGTCTTTCGGAAGCAGCCTCTCTACCCCTCCGGGGTTCTGGTAAGGTCTGCGTACACTTTACCCTCCCCAGACTCCACTTGTGGGATTTTACTGGGTTGTTGTTGTTGTTGTTGTTGGTAGAGTAAAATTAAAATCATTGGTTGTGAAAGGCATTAGCTTTAGTCGAACTGGGCAGAAGTATGCAATGACAAAATTGATTGCTGCCATCTTTCATAGAGTTAGATGATGTTTAAAAAAAGTTGGGGCTTTAGTGTTGAATTTTCCATATTGTTGTTCTAAAAATGAAAGTTTTGATCCATATTGAAGTCACATCACAAGGAGTCATAACATTAAAGTAATGATTCAAATCATCAGCAGAGCATAGAATTAAAAATATGTGATTGTACCTTGCAATTAAACTTTTTTCATGTCATATTTTCATTTTGGCGAACTTATACATTTTGGTTATGATTAGTACTGACACAGGTGATTATGTGAGTGAGCTTTTTGGATAAGATGTTTCACTATTAAATATAGCAGCTTCTGTATGGAAATTTCAGTCCAATAAGCCACAAGCTCAAAAAACATCCCTGGTTACTTGATTCCAAGCTGCTTTTACTTGCAATTTGTGCTTGCAATTGCTGCATTAAAAAAACAGCCTCTCCAATAAAAAACGTTAAACCAGTTATTTTCATGACTTTGCTAAGTGTAGAAAATTATTTGTTAATATTTGTTTTCACTATAAGAAGTACTCCTGAAAATTTAGAAAGTTTTCTTAACATTTTAAAAATCAAGAGATAGTTCGACATGTATTTTCTTATAAAGTTTGTTATGTTTCTATTTTCTTTGAAATTGTTAATATATGTTAGCCAATATAATTTAAAAAGCAGTTTAGAAAGTTTTCTTAAATTTTTTTAAAACGGAGTCGACATTTTTTTTCACCAATGGTACTTTTATAAGTCAAAATTGTTTGTATGTCCGCAAATTTTAATTTGCTTTGGACGCTTTCTCAATTAAAGAATCATAAGTAAAGTTAATAAGAAGTTAACCTATTTTTTTACAGTATATTTTCGGCAAATGGGGTTTGACTGAACCCCTTCCGCCCACCTAGCTCCGCCCTTGGTGGCAATTCTACTGTTGTGTTTCGGAATTAGAAAGTTTTCTTAAAATTTTTTAAAACGGAGTCGACATTGTTTTTCACCAATGGTACTTTTATAAGTCAAAATTGTTTGTATGTCCGCAAATTTTAATTTACTTTGGACGCTTTCTCAATTAAAGAATCATAAGTAAAGTTAATAAGAAGTTAACCTATTTTTTTACCGTATATTTTCGGCAAATGGGGTTTGACTGAACTCCTTCCGCCCACCTAGCTCCGCCCTTGGTGGCAATTCTACTGTTGTGTTTCGGAATTACGGGAAAGAAAACTTCAACAAGTAGAAGCTTCCTTGAAAAGCTTCGAACCAAGAGGTAGGCTGTTCACTTCACTGATTTGACTTCACTTTACTTAGGATTAAAGATAGGGGTTGTGTCGGTGTATATTAGTTCAACTCCAGGTCCATTTAACTTATACACAATGACAGTTTTAAAAGAATTTTACACTATCTGGTCGCTTTTGCATGTTGTAAGCAGGTAATATGACTTAATCTGACTTATTTTTAAGATTACAAATTTCACTTTTTAAGAAGCGCTACTTGTATAGAGGAAATTTTTCTTAACACTATCGGTGTATATAAGTTAAACTCTTATATATATGATTAGTGTATTGTTTTCTTACGAATGTTCAGGCCCCGTTTGGAAAAGCAGCATTTTTTCTAGGTTGTTTGATTCACACCAATGAATTTCTGGTAAAATTCTTCAATAATTTCATGATGGTGCAGACCTTTTATTTTTTTCTTGTGTCATACTTTCCCCAGTACTTTGAATTTGCTCAAATTTGTCCTTTGTTTCACTTTTGGTCCATTCATACCCGTCGTTAGGCAAAAGTCCTATACTTGCCCTTGACCTCTAACGGAGCTCCAACCTTAAGGTAATATTTTAAACCATTAGTCCAAAGTATAAGGATAAACTTGGACTTCTTTTCTCATGCATATATGGACACATGGGGTCCGTCTATCTTGCATTGGAGCTCTCAAAACAATACATTCCTAACGGTGGGGATATGAATGGATCAAAAGTGAAACATAGGGTAAATTTGAGCAATTTCGAGTTGTACTGGGAAAAATTTGGACTTTTTGTATTGATATTAGAGCTTCTAGTTATATGAGCTTCACAAAGAATAGGTGAAGGAATGCAGTAGGTTGGTGGCAGTGTAAATAGTTAGCTATATGATGAATAATCTGACTGGACCCTATTAGAGCAGAATGGGTTTAGTGGATTCATATAGCAGACCCCAAATTATTTGGGATTGAGCTCTAGTTAAAGATATTGAATTAGAGCTGCTGAACTTTGATTTATGTCTGAGTTTATGACATTTACCATATGCCGATGCACACAATGGTTTCTTGAATCTCCTTATTGTAGAACTCGGTGGGTAATTGGGGCAGTCTAATCCATAGGGCTGTTGATTGGATCTTGGACTTTTCCGGAACAAAATTGGGTTCCCAATTTCGGACTGAGAGGAAATGTCCCATAATGAACCATGGGCCTCCGTGTAGGGCCTTTTCCATATTGACTTTTTCTTGAAACTTCACAATGAAGAAGTCCAAGCCCAAGTCGATGATCGTTAGGTGCTCACCGGGGCACCATAGCTGTTGCAGCTTAGGTTTGAGTATTTGATGGGTTAGGAGGATTTCCTCCGCATTTTCTTTTTCTAATGGAGCTTTCAGAGCTGCATCCCTTTGGTGGTAACTTGTGAGGTAGACGCTTGACTTTGTCAAGTGATTGTCTTACAGAATTTCTTTGAAGGAGTTCTTCATTGAAGAAGCTTCAATATCCAAGTGCTACCGTGGGATCCGGTGGATTGGGCGATTTTCGTAGTGGTGAGGGGAGTGGGTCCTCAATAGGGGGTGGGGTGGGGCCATGTTAGGGGTATAATAATTGAATTGAGAGGTCAGAGTCTCTCTCTAGAACCAAGAAGAGCTATTTTTTAGTAACAAAGATATTGCCCCTACTACATCAGTACACATCATACTCACAAATATAGGAACTAAGAAACATAAAGGTAAAAGATATAGGCTTTGCAACTCATTTCTTACTACTCCCTTGCTCAAACTTGCAAATATAAGCAATTTCCTTTGCAATGTTATTGACATGATTCTTTTTCTGCTAAAAATTTAAGTTTATGTATGGCATCCAAAAGTGTGACCTATCGATCGATGTAGCTGAAATAAAGATTATGGGAAACTAGAGTAAGAATTTCGGTAGAAGCAAAATATTAGGTGATTTCCTTCCATATGCATAAGACAACACTTGCCGGTCATATAAGGTGATTTACTAACATGTAGTTAAGCTAATATAGCATGTAAATGTCATTATTAGCATAAACTTTTGAGCCATGATAATGAAAAAAATTCTAGTAAGGTACTTCCTTTTATATTCGATCTTGTGCAACATAAATTTAGATTAGTTGGGACTTCAATAAGGATACCCGAGTAGAAAACAAATAAAAAGTATTTATCACAAAGTTTTATTTGTATTTATATTTGATATTATAAATATTTTTCTTTCGTCAAAAGTCAAATTTTAGTCAATTTTTTATATTTTTCTTTATTCTTAATTTTTTGGGCTCAACCCTTTGAAATTTCATTTTCTCAAGTAAACCCACCTTCTCAGAAGGAATTTGATTGTGGGTGCGTTGTCACACTTTCTATTTTTATTACCTTAGAAACAAACCCTGGCAAAAAATTGAAGCGAGTTCAAACACTTTGAACAAGGAGAGCAAAAGCTTGCAGTGTTCTAGAATCTTCCCATGGAAGCACGAGCGAAAGGCACAGTGACGTCACTGTCGTCATTGTTTCCGGTAGAAGAAGCCCAGAAAGCATCGAAGCGCGTGCAGGACACGATTGCCGACCGCCAGAAACAGCTAGGCCTGCTCCGAGATTTCGCCGCAGACAACAATAACCTTATTAACCTTGTTCAGAGATTGCCTGATCAACTTCACCACGATATCATGGTAATTTTCTTATACCTTTTCCCTTTAATGCTGATAGTGTTATGATTTTTACACTATCAGGTCGCTTTGATATGTTATAGCCAATAATCTGCATTATCTCCAAAATTACAAATCCCACTATTTAAATAGGATTTACCTGTGGATATTTATTTGTTGACTTGATAGATTAAAAATTCTCCCTTATAAAAAACAAGCTTTTTCCTGTACTATAGTGGCAAGAGGAAGCACAATTTTTACCAGGGGGACTCAAAAAATTAAAAAAGTAAACACGCAAAAAACCTAAGGGAGTCAACACCTAATATATATTACAGTATAAGGCAAAGGGGGTACGACTGAACCCCTTCCGCCCACCTAGCTCCGCCCTTGGTGGCAAGTCTATTGTTGTGTTTCGGAATTAGGGGAAAGAAAGCTTCAACAAGTAGAAGCTTCCTTGAAAAGCTTCGAACCAAGAGGTAGGCTGTTCACTTCACTGATTACAGGGGTTGTGCCGGTGTATATTAGTTCAACTCCAGGTCCATTTAACCTATACACAATGGCAGTTTTAAAAGCATTTTACACTATCTGGTCGCTTTTGCATGTTGTAAGCAGGTAATATGTGACTTAATCTGACTTATTTTTAAGATTACAAATTTCACTTTTTAAGAAGCCCTACTTGTATAGAGTAAATTTTCTTTAACACTATCGGTGTATATAAGTTGAACTCTTATATATATGATTAATGTACTGTTTTCTTACGAATTTTCAGGTCCCGTTTGGAAAAGCAGCATTTTTTCCCGGTCGTTTGATTCACACCAATGAAGTTTTGGTAAAGTTCTTCAATAATTTCATGATGGTGCAGACCTTTTATCTTTTTCTTGTGTCATATTTTCCCCAGTACTTTGAATTTGCTCAACTGTGTCCTTTGTTTCACTTTTGGTCCACTCATACCCGTCGTTAGGCAAAAGTCCTGTACTTGCACTTGCCCTTACCTCTAACGGAGCTCCAACCTTAAGGTAAGTTTTTAAACCATTAGTCCAAAGTATAGGGATAAACTTGGACTTCTTTTCTCGTGCATATATGGACACGTGGGATCCGCCTATCTTACATTGGAGCTCTCTTAGGGGTCAAGGGCAAAAACAATACATTCCTAACGGTGGGGATATGAATGGACCAAAAGTGAAACAGAGGGTAAATTTGAGCAATTTCGAGTTGTACTGGGGAAAATTTGGACTTTTTGTATTGATATTAGAGCTTCTAGCTATATGAGCTTCACGAAGCATAGGTGAAGGAATGCAGTAGGTTGGCGGCACTGTAAATAGTTAGCTATATGATGAATAATCTGACTGGACCCTAATAGAGCAGAATGGGTTTAGTGGATTCATATAGCAGACCCCAAATTATTTGGGATTGAGCTCTAGTTAAAGATATTGAATTAGAGCTGCTGAACTTTGATTTATGTCTGAGTTTATGACATTTACCATATGCCGATGCACACAATGGTTTAAACTACCGATGCTTTTTTATTTTGAGGAAAGAAATGTTGCTAAAAGAAGTTGAATACCAAGATTTCGCTTAGCATGCTTTATCTAATTTCAGATTAGTTAATCTGGTTTTATTTGGAATCCAAGGAGACATATAACTTTGCCTTTCTCCTTCTTTCTTGATTTAAAATGTTCCTGTGAATTGCCTTCCTTGATAAAAAACGAAGCCATTTCTTGTTGTTTAATTCCCTGGTAGTCATTTTTTGAGTTTCTGTGTAGGGTTATTTTCCTTACAACTGTCCATTTTGATAGTTTGCTGCTTTTCTGGCGTAAGGTTCTATTGGGAGAGGGTTATTACGCAGAAAGGACATCCAAGCAAACGACTGAGTTACTGAAAAGAAGAGGGAAGGATTTGGAGTCCAAAGTGGAATCTGTAAAGGCTGTGATACAAGACCTTGAGGCTGAGGCTTCATTTTTTGATGCTACAGCTTCTGATGCTGCGGTATGCCTGTTTGTTGAGTCATTGGATGTTTGAACGCTTTCATATTACTTATCTTAAATGGTTAAGTTAGCAATTTGTGATAATAAAACCACAGTGCTTATTAGTTGCAGAGAAGCTCGTTTTGTGACGGTAAGCTAATATAACATTAACAGAGTTCAACTTGAGTTTGACTGATGCTCTAGTCAGACTAATATAGCAACTAACTGACAATCTAGCTCTTCCAGCTGCTTGAGTTTCTAATAATTTCCCGGGGAGAGATCCTAGTAGCTAGCAACATGCCTTTGCCCCCACCTTCGCTCCTATTTTCTAGCCTCTGGAAAGAAATAGGAATTGCTTAGTTGGGTCCTTAAAGTTTTCAAAAGATTGTTGTTCATTTACCAGCAGTGGAAAATTTTCAATCATCATTAGTTTAATATGGATGACCTCTGCCTGGCTAATGTGTGAAACATTAGCCTTTTATTTATATGGTGGTGTCCGGGCCAGCTTGGACGCAACTCGACTATGTACCTAACTACCTCCTAGAAGGCTAGAACCAATATTTGTGTGCGTATTGAAATGCATTTGCATGTGAGCACCACATCTGTATTAGCGGGCATATTTTGTTTGGTAGAAACATTAGCCTTTTTTTTTTATATGGTGGTGTCCGGGCCAGCTTGGACGCAACTCGACTATGTACCTAACTACCTCGTAGAAGGCTAGAACCAATATTTGTGTGCGTAGTGAAATGCATTTGCATGTGAGCACCACATCTGTATTAATGGGCATATTTTGTTTGGCAGAAAAAACTTTGCTTATTTATATCCTTTTTCAGATATTGATTGCTTGTTATGTACAAATTTATGAATTTGATGGCGAACCAAACTTTTGACAGGAAGGTCTTGTAGAGATCAGAGAAGACTATGCTGAGGAAACTTCTCCTGAAGGGTCATCCACAGTTGGCATGTTTCCACCTCTTACTGATTTCTAGGCTACATATAAAGATTTTTAATATAGTCATATTCCAGTTTCTGTTTGAAATATTGACAAAAATTTGTACTGGTTGATTTTCCAGGCATCCTGAAACCTAACCTTCCAATTTCTTCTGAAGGTGACAATGCTGAACTTGCAGTTGAAGATGAGGAATATGCTCGCATTTTATCCCGGATTGCCGAGCTTGAGAAGGAAGAAGAGGCTGAAAATGCCGAACTTGAGAAGGAAGAAGAGGCTGAAAATGCCGAACTTGAGAAGGAAGAAGTGGCTGAAAATGCCGAACTTGAGAAGGAAGAAGAAGAAGCTGAAATTGACAACAAATTCAATGAAGAAGGGCTGGGTAAATCTGGATTAGATGTCAGCACAGGTCAACACATCCGGGACCAAGAAATCAAAGATTCAGGGGTAGGTTGCTGGTCATTGAATTTGGATGCAAAGATTGAATTATCGAATGCTTAAATGTATATTTTCATAATTTCATTGTTGTTGCTAAATTCCATTTGGTATACTATTTAGGTGCATGGTTCTGGTAATCTCAAGGAACGAGCAGCATCTACAAGAAATCACTCCACGGAAGGTTTTCCTGAGCAGTTGCACGTACAAACCCTTCCCTTGTTTGGAACATATCTGTTTTTGTTAATAGGGCTTCCCTGCTCCAAGTAATTCTCTGCAATGTATGAATCATTCTTTTCTTTCAACTTAATCCATGTGAAATATTGAAATGCAGGTTGAAAGTTCAAAAGCAGTAACTAAAGGTAAGCCCCTTTCCCAAGAATTTTTTTTGTTAAACTATCTGTGTTCATGAGCCTACTTCCTGCTGGAGTTTTGAAAATTTACTTGGATAGGATGATAGAAATATGCGGGTGATGATCTCTTCATTCTGATACTTGGTTGTAAACAACTGGGTAGACTGAGTTACTTTATGTTACATTCAAGAACCTTTCTGGAAATGTGTCGTAGTAAATGATAAAATCGTCCAAACTAACAAGCCTTCTGAATACTGAATTAACTTGGACCTTCTATTATACTCTGCTAATGAGGCCCTTAATGTTGGTGCTTTGTCTGTTTTCTCTAGTGATATCCTATACAATATTTAGGGTGAGTAACATTCTGCATTGAGAGATTAAACCAAAAGAAGAAAGTGTGATTTATTTTCTGTTTCATGTTCCATTTATAGTTATCGATAAGTATTATTTTCATTAAATATTTAAAATTAATCCGAGGAGGCTTTATTGCCTGCCCTAAATCAATAAAGTTCTTTAGTTATTTTCTTGATTTCAGGACTCTTCGTCTTTTGTTTATCTTAGCGGAATTGGTTTCTACTGAAGCACGTTGAAGTGAGAA
>AWOL01S0003063.1:178466-223095 GCA_000715115.1 Nicotiana otophora | reverse complement strand
GGGGGGACATTGGAGATGACATTGTAACTTGATGGATTTCTAGACCTTTTTTCCGTTGCCTGCAAATGCATTTTGGTCTTTTTAGATCTCCATATTATAGTTAAACAGAAACTTCAATATACGTTAATCATGTCCATATCTTATTCAGTGCATGCTTCAATATGCCTATATTTGCATTTTTCATTTCATCTTCAAATGATTTTATGCATTAATCAGGTGAATACTTAGGTGAATACATAGCTGGGAGCCTAGCTTATGACAAGTCCAATACAACTGAGAGTGCTCCAAAACAAAATCGAATGGTGGAGGATACTAATGTTCCCATTATAGCTGAAAATAAGGTTCGAATCTGTCCATTTAGTTCACTCTTATACACCTCTTCTGTTTTTATCTTCTTTTTTTCTGGGGTTGGGAGACATTGAATGGGTCGACCACATTAAATGACGACAATTGCGTTTCTGTTTTATGTTATTCCTTAAATTGCAAATGACGTCTTGGTTTGTTCATGTTGTCTGTGCTCAGTGTTCCGCTATGATGCATATCTGTTTGTGTATTCATGTCGTATACAGAAATACTGTGGTCGTTGAGCGCATGGCACCACCGCCATATATTCCTTGTTGTGGCAATTGGAGGAAAGTAAAATGGACCTGCACTTTTCATTTGATTGCTTTTGTAAACAAAATGTCATTATGGCATGGCACCAATGCCATTTTGCTCGACAATCATTGCATTATTTCCAGTTGTATGCATGTTTTGCCTTGTATTAGACTTGAGAGGAATATGATTTAAATGCTTTGCCTGTATGCCTTTTCCTGTAACTGCTAACCAGAAGTAAGCTACATTCCCACACAATTATTATTACTTTTTACTCAATATTAACCGATAGTACCACTGTGCAGGCTTTTACTGGAAGTATTGTTGAACGCGCTGGTGCCTTTGATATCAAGCCAAGCGAGCAGACTGTTGGTCGTAGTTCAAAGCCAGTATCAAGGTTCAAAATGCAGAGGAAATAGTTGGCGTTCGTAGCACGTGAAAGTCAAGTGTGCAGTGATCTTCAGTGCTTTGTCTCGTAGATGAAAAAAGATTTCGGTTGAGTACTTGATTTTGGACATTCTCTTGTCGAAAAATGCCGATGTTGTATTTTTGCAAGTTCAAAATTTTCAACCTTGAACTTAACAACATCAGTAGAAATGGTTAGGTTTACACCATCATGAAAGATACTTTAGACCATGATATTAAGGGATCCTGGCTCTCCATTTCCTCAACGTTTTTGCTGCCGTTGGGATTTGAATCTTATGGTTTTCAGCTCATTTCATCGACCACTAGATCACACCCTTAACTTAACCGTGTTAAGGAGGATAGGTTTGAGGAATGTATTCTCTAACTTTGATAAAAAAATCTGTATCTCCACAAAATTTGGATTCATTAGTATCATTACTTTATTTTGTGTTTGTAACACCAGAGTGTTGTCGACCCTAGTATGTTTCAAGATTTTTGTTGCCTACTAGTAGTACATACCGTATTGATTACCAAGAAAATATTATCAGCAAACGAAAAATGAAAGAGTTCAGGGACATCTCTAAAAACCTTTCAAAACCAATCCAATAATATCCCAAATTGACTGGTTAACCGTAAAGAACACAAGGAATTGGGAAATTACTAATACTAACAACGGACACAAGATTGGCTAGCTTCTAAGCTTCTCCTTCTATAAGGAAATTACGATGCCAAGTCTTAAGCACATGTAAGAAACAAGATAGTAAGGTCAAAAAGAAAAAGAAAATAGGGATGATCAGGAAGCTCGTCACCTAATTTGATTTCTACTAGTATAATTATCATATTTCTAGACAAGAAATAACCTTAGTTCATTGGATATTTTGAGTTTTAAGTTAGGTCGAGTTCAATTCTACTTAATCACAAATTTTAACCACGGAGACAACCTGTACATGTCAACTGGAATCATTTTTTCCTACTTATCTGATTTCTCACCGTATTAATACGTATATTTAGTAAAGTTTTTCGACGAAGCGGTGTTGCACGAACCGCTTCGTTGAACGTGTGCCCGGTCCTGATTGCACTGGAGCAGGGTTTACTCAGAGCGCACCCGACTAGTAGCAGGTGGGAGTTCCCTAGTTTACCAGAAAAAAGATCTGACAGAATATAAATTGCTAATGATCTGAAAGTGTTAATTATAACAATATTCCAGGCAAGAAAGGCATATATAACTGATTCCTTTAATTTAATTGACTCATAAATGAAAAACGAGGAGTCTATAACGATTTCTTCTTAGAATTCACCTAACCATATGGTTATTATTAGCTGTAGAAAAAATAATTAAATCACGGATAGAAATTTGTTTCTGATGAAATGCTTTATAATCAAAATCCCGTTGAAGCATTCTGTAGTTTTCGAATGATTAACTAATCAAAATAAATATCTATAAGCTGTTTCATTTTTTTGTAACAGTAGCATGATATTATTTTAGTTGATTTAATGGGCTAGAAAAGCTATAGAAATTAATAAGTTGTTAGGCATTTTTAAGAAATTTCTCTTTCAAGTTGTATAATTTTCAAAACTTATAGAATTTCTAATCAGAGATTCTGCAAAACTGATGTCCAATAATGTAGTCTTGCAAAAAATAATAAAATAGTAACGGATAACGAAGTGTTAATTGGAACGTTATCTTTTCTTCATTATGACTGCTAATAATTAGTAAAAACTTGGCTATACACGTTATATTTTGGCCAACGTACATACTATTGTTTTCCCTGACTAATAATAACAATTTGCTTCAGCTCGTTTGCTTATTTGTTGGATGAGTTACTCCTATTTCTATACACTCTGACAATATAAATATCTTATTTTATCAGCTAACTTAAAATAGCTATAGAAGATCGTCCATAATAAGTAAGATTTATTACTTAGAAAAAGGAAAGTAACATGTTATAATGAGTTAAAATACATTGATAGTGTAATTTTTTTTATATCGTTAAGAAAAATGTTATTTCTGTATTTGGAATGACATTTTTGCCAACATACATACTATTTTTCCCAGAGTAATTATAACAATTTGCTTCCTCATTTGCTCATTTTTAGAATGATCAGTTACTCCATATACACTGACAATACAACAACAACAACAACAATAAGAAGCCCAGTATAATATTACACGTGAGGCTTGAGAGTGTAGTGTGTACGTAAACCTTACCTTTACCTTGAAAAGGTAGATATGCTATTTCCAATAGACTCTTGGCTAAAAAAATGAAAACAAAAAAAAGCAATATCACAAACAGTAACAACACATCAAGATAATTAAAACTGAAGCGAAAGAAACAACATGTATCTTATTTTATGAGCTAACTTAAAAATAGCTATAGATGACCATCTATAATATTTAGGCCTATTACTTAGAAAATAAGGAAAATAACATGTTACAACAAGTTTTTATACCGTTAAGAAAAACGTTATTTTCGAATTTGGGATGACATTTTATTTCTCCAATAGAAGGCCAGATGTAAAATTTTCTGGAAAATACAATTTATTCATCATTTAACACTACCTCACCAAATTTATGAGGTTTTAACATATAGTAACAAATTCACAGCTAAGACTTTCCATATACGCCCAAAATAACCCAACGGTAAACTCATACACTATCTCTATAAATATTGCTAGTAATTTTCCCCTAATAAAGTCCCAAAATTCTCCTAATTGTCTATCATTTTTTCTCTTCTATTTTCTTCCTCATTTTGTGCAATTTGCATCTTTTGACAGCTGAATTTTTCACTCTTCTTTTTGAGTTTCTGAAATCATGGAATATCCTTTATACATTAGCTTTTTATTTCTGATTTTCTTGGAATTTTTCTGCTCATCTCAAGCTTATACATTCCATGCTGGTGGCAAAAATGGTTGGATTTTAAAGCCTTCTGAATCATATAACCATTGGGCTGAACGAAATCGCTTTCAAGTCAATGATACTATTGGTATTTTTTAATACTGAATTCACTGTACTTTTAAAATTATGGTCAAGCTTTAATATTTGTTAAAATTTTATTATTTTTTGCACACATATGATTATGTTAAGTGTTAAAAAATATTAAAACTAAGGCTACATCCCCCACTTAATTCATATACTTCTTTTTGTGTTTGCATTGCATTCTATTGATTGTCTGTGTATTTTAATTTTATCGTTTCAATATTTGAATTTCTAGGTTCTAAACTCACTACCACTTTGATTTTAAAATTATGGTTAGAATTTAATATTTGTTGAAACTTAATTGTTTTTCAGACACATATATATTTATGTTACGTATTAAAAAATATTATATTACGTTGAAGCAGTAGCACTAAGGCTACATCCGTCACCCGATACATATACTTTTTGTGTATTTGTGTTTCATTCTATTGATCGTTAGTGTATTTTGACATATTGACGTGGTAGGAAACTTGTCTTATTTTAGCCTCACTTTGATTACACATTATTATTGTAGTTATCTTTTAAATAATTCTATAATGTTTTACATCGTTAGACAAAAAGTATGAAATTCATTTATTTAATATTTCATTCTTTTTAGATTTTTCTTGTTTAAATGAGTTGTTTTCTTGATTTTTTTTTTCTCATTGTAGCTTTCAAGTACAAGAAAGGCCATGATTCAGTTCTTATAGTTCACAAAGATGATTACATCAAATGCAAAAAGGACAAGCCAATTCATGCTCTCAAATATGGTCATTCCAAATTCAAGTTTCCAAAATCAGGTCCATTCTATTTCATAAGTGGGCATGCTAATAATTGCAAAAATGGCCAGAAACTAATCGTTGTTGTGTTATCTCCCAATCACAATAAGACATCTGTCGAAACGCCGTCAACTTCACCAGCACCAGCTCCTACAAAATCAGCTGCAGCTAGTATTATTGGTGGTTCAAGTGGTTTGGTTTGGTTCTTTAGTTTGATAATGGCAGCAATTTTTAGTAGCTTGGTTTAATTGTTTAAGTAGTTTAGTTTATTTTTTATGTCGTTTAATTTGTTTCTCTTGGATGGTTTATAGAAAAGATAGTTACTGTGTATTTTTCTTTGTCATTTGATTTATTATTATGTTTTGATTGATACAATTGTGCGTCAAACTAAATAACTTAACTTTAAACGTTATGGTTTAGTAGATGCAAGTCTTTTCAACTTTATTATCGAAACTTTTATGTCACTATCGACTGCATGAAGAAAAATAAGTACAAAACTATGTTCGATATATATCGAACATTATCCAAAAGAGAGTGATTTTCTGTCACATTTGATTTTCTGGACTTTATCAAGAGATTGGTAATATGAAAGTGATTCAAAGGGGAAAAAAGTGACTATGTTTCAAGTACGTATAATGTTGGTAAAAATAAGTATCTAATTTTACATGATCACGAGTATAATATTTGTCTATGCCATAGTTCAGGAGTATGAGGTTACGTGATCTTGAATGAAGCTTTTTATAGACAAAAAAATTGAGGTTTTGACCTGTGGTTTTAACCAAATGCGAGATTCGACCTTCAAAAATTAAAGGATTATTTAGATTAAAAATTTACAATTATTATTTCCTATGTCTTGTTTTATGTGAAGAGTTTGACTGGATACATAATTCAAGAAACTAAAGATTTTTTGACATGCAAACCAAATATATGCAAAGTATAAAAATTATATGTTTGAATGAATAGTGGTGAGAATTTCACATGTTCCTTCATTTTCTCTCCTTATAAAAAATATACTTAAAATGTGATTATTAATATTAAATTATTTTCAAAAGAGAAGGTATCGTTCTTTTTTAAACAAATAAGAAATAAAAGTGTATCACATAAAATGAGATGGCAGAAAGATGAAAAAAAAGGAAGAGAAAAAATAGTTGTCGGTCAAAAAAAGATAAACTCGCTACTATAAATTTGTCACTCCCTAGGCTTAGCCATCTAGGTGATTGGTATTTTATTATACCACCATTATGTAATAAGTATTATTTTTATACCACATTTAATATAATATTGGATAACAATAGCAAAATTACTAATTGTGAAATAAAATAAATGATAAATATGCCTTTTCCAAAACTCTTCCCAAAGTCTTTTAAGAAAGTCAATGTTAAAATTGAAAGCAAAATGTTATCCATATTTATCCAATGTAAAAATAAATACATATTTTATCTTATATTTTATATTCATTTTTAGTTCCAACAAAAAAACATCTATTAGTAAAAGTGTACAATATTTTTCATATTATATTATTACATTATAATTATAATCTTACTATAACTCGTTACAAACCAAATACTAATTGTGTTAGTGGGAGAATGTAACGACCCGACCGATCGTTTTGAGCATTTGTATTTCGCTCAGTGATTTGAGGGCATGAGTAGCTCCGTATGATGTATTATGATTTGTGTGAATTATCGGTTTTAGTTTTCGGGTTATTCGGAATCGATTTGGAAGAATGAATTTCATTGTCGAAGCTTAAGTTGGAAAAGTTGACCAAGTTTGACTTTTGTGAATTTGACCCCAGAACGGAGTTTTGATAGTTCTGTTAGGTCCGGCTGGTAATTTTGAACTCGGACGTATGCCCGGATTTTGCATTTGGATGTTTCTAGAAGGTCTCGGCACTAATTGGCGAAAGTGAGAAATTTGAAGGATTGGAATGTTCATAAGTTTGACAGGGAGTTGACTTTAATGATATCGGATTCGGATTGTGGTTCCGGGAATTGAAATAGTTTCGTTATGTCATTTGGGACTTTTGAGCAAAATTTGAGTTCATTCAGAGTTGATTTGATATGTTTCGGCATGAGTTTTGGAGTTGAAAGATTCAAAGTTCATTATATTTGATTTGAGATGCAATTCGTCGTTTCGATATTGTTATGTGTGATTTGAGGCCTCGAGTAGGTATATGTTATGTTATGAGACTTGTTGGTATATTTGGACGAGGGCCCGAGTGGCTCGGAGGAGTTTCGGACGAGGTTCAGATCGTTTGGATCATTTTTGACTATGCTGGTTTGGCAGGGATCCTGGTGTGACCGCACCTGCGGAGCCTTGGGCGCAGGTGTGGCACCGCATATGCGGTATTTGCAGCGTAGGAGCAAAAGTTTTGGCCTGGGAGCAGAATCCGCATGTGCGGAAGTTGGGGCGCTGAAGCGGGTCCGCATGTGCGGACATTTTGATCGCAGGAGCGAAAATGGACTGTGGGCAAGAGGGTCTCAAATGCGGTGAATTTAGCGCAGAAGCGGAGAAATAACCGCAGAAGCAGTGGCTGCTGAGTTTGGGCCTGTTCACAGGAGCGAAGGCAGGGTCGCACATGCGACTCCGCAAAAGGGTTGGGATGTCGCAGATGCGACGAGGACTGGGCAGAATAGTATTAAATCGAGGCTTTTAGTTCTTTTATCATATTTTGAGATTTGGGGCTCAAATTGAGGCGAGTTTTGAAGCGATTTTTATCACGTGGTTTGGGGTTAGTGTTTTACACTCCGTTTTGATTATATTTCGTAATTCTATCTTCGTTTTTGGTAATTGAATTATGAATTATAAAGAAAAATTATGGATTTTAGCCTAAAGTTTCATAGAGTGAGTTTTTGAGTTTGAATATCGATTCAAAGTCGGATTTGAGTGAAACTAGTATGGTTGGAATTTAAATTGAATGGGTTGTCGGATTTTATGAGTTTCGTCGAGTTCCGAGGTGCGGGCCCAGGTTGGACTTTTGGGTTGATTTTTGGCTTTTGATTAAAGATTCGACCTTTATCGATTGGGTTTGATTCCTTTGGCATTATTTGATATATTTGAGTTGCTTTTGGCTAGTTTCGAGTCGTTCGGAGGTCGGTGCGAATGAGATGGCATATTTGGAGCATCACGTGGCTTGCTCGGTATTGGATTTAGCATGTTCGAGATAAGTAACACTTCTAAACATGGAGTTGAGGGTATGAACCCTGATTATACGTGTTATGTGATTTATTTGGAGGTGACATACTTGCTAGGTGGCGGGCGTGTGGGCGTGCACCGTAGAAATTGAGACTCAGTCGATTTCGTAGAGTTATACAGTCAACTAACTTGTATTTTTCCATGTATTTATCATGTGTTAAAGAAATTGAGTTGTGACTCATGTTAGAAATCATGCTTAGGCAAATACTGGTATTATTGGGAGCCACTGAGGTAATTTCTGTTATCGAATTATATGTTTAAATTATAATTTCGTACTCAGTCATATACATTCATTGAATATCATATCTCAGTGTATGTTGTTATTTATCGATACATCATATCATCATTTTAAGCTAGTTTCATGATATTGTGAGCCCGAGAGATTGATTGCGAGGTTATTGATACTATGGTACGTGAGTTATCCGTGCATCACATGAGTTGTCCGTGCAGATTCAGATATTGATACTATAGCACATGAGTTGTTCATGCGGATTCATATATTGATACTATAGTACGTGAGTTGTCCGTACAACATGTGAGTTGTCCATGCGGATTATAGCGCTTGGGCTTAAGGAGCCCCTCCGGAGTTTGTACACCCCCAGTGAGCGCAGTTGCTAGCAATTATTATGTTTGGGCTGGATCTGCCCTGTACAGTACTGAGTGACTAAGTGTGCTGAGTATTGAGCATAATGAGTCAGAATACGAGCCATTGATATTGAGTACTCTGAGAGAGTGTGAGTACATGAGTTCATCATTGAGATGCATTGCATTTGACATGCGTACTTGAGATACAGGCATAGATGCATTTCGCCATGCTACCCAGTTTTGGTGACATTCATGATTTCACCTGTATATTGACATGTAGGCATAGAGATGTATTTTCCTTATGCTATCTGAAAACGAAACATCTTGTTTATTATTTTTAAAGGTTTTTGGGAAAATCACAGTTTTCAAACTTATTCATATATTTTTGAGGTTTTAGGTGAAAGATTTGGGATCTACTGTTATACTTGAAAAGTATGCTTATTTTTCGTAACTATGAACCAACTGAATTATTTCTTGTACCATCTTTATCATATTGTTATGAACTGATGATGGTTATTAGAGTTGGATACTGACCCTTGTCCCAGCTCGTCACTACTTTCAACCTAAGGTTAGGTTTGTTACTTATTGAGTACATGGGGTCGGTTGTACTCATACTATACTTCTACACCTTGCGTGCAGATTTTGGACGCTGATGTTGTTGTGCACGACGGGAGCTGGATTTGAAGATGTACCTGCGTTCTGGTCATAGTTGCCTCTTGATCTTGGTAGCTTTAGAATTTTAATCTGTTCATGTATATTCCAAATAGATGATGTACTTTATTTCATACCAGCTTTGTAAATTCTAAATCTTAGAAGCTTAAAATTTGTACTACAAGTCCTTTGAGAGTTGTATAAAATTCAGTTATCTCATCCTTGATTCACATCAGTGTTATTATATTATGTTATTTTGTTAATTGGCTTACCTAGTGGGTTGGATTAGGTGCCATCACGACGGTTTAAATATTGGGTCGTGACAAAGTGGTATCAGAGCTCTAAGTTCATAGGTTCTACAAGTCATGAGCAAGTGTCTAGTAGAGGCTTGCGGATCGGTATGATAACGTCAATACCTATCTTTGAGAGGCTACAGGGCATTTAGGTTAAACTTTCCATATTTCTTTTCTTATCGTGCGACATTGATTCAGCTTGAAACATATCTCTTTGAATTCCCTCCACGTATTCGTATGCGCATGTGAGCGCTTGGTATCAGCTATGCATCGCCGGCTTGTGATTTTGTGGATGAGGTGCAAGATATGATTTTGGTGTGCTGATGATGGGCGAGTCCGGAGGACTTGAGGTCGGGGTTTGACTATAGCTTGAGCACGGGGATTTCGGTTGTATGAGTATATACTTTTGGGCTTATATGTCTGGTAGTATCCCTATAAGTGGAATTTGTGGCTCAATGAGCGGTGGAATGGCTATATGATGAGTATGACGTGACTGCAGGATGTGTTCAAATGGTTTGAATGTGACGGGAAGAGTTTGCTTGAGATGTGAGAAGGACTATTGGGTGCTTGATTGCTGTCTTGATGTGACCTATTGGCTCGAGTTATGAGTGTGTTGAAATATTTTTCATGTTGTTTAATTGTGGAACGAAGTAGATTTTCATGTCTTGTTGTGAGTTCAGACTCAGAAAAGTTAAGTGATTAGGTAGTAGTTGTGGTTGTAAAAGGGTATATAAAGACGCCAGTTTGAGGCTAAGCAGGCAGGTTATCACCTACGGGGTAATTTATGGATGTGTGATTCCCATAATATTTTGTGGAGAATTTCTTTTCTACCAGCAAGTTATATGTGTTGAGATTTAAATTTGAATTGGTTGCGAAAGTTGACCTGACCGTCAAGAGAATGAAGGCGAGCTTAGCAGATGATTTGAGGTACTATATGGTTTGTGTTGCATGAGCTTGTGAAGAATTTGGTTAAATCTCACTGCGGTAGTATGGCAGTAATAGAGTATGGGTATTGAGAGTCACTGAATATTTTATTCTATGGCTTTAAAACAAGTGGGGGGAGCCTGCTAGTAACGATTTGATTTCATGGTTATGTGTTAAATACTAGTTGTGGGTCTGAGACATAATTATGGATCCGTTATGACTTGCGAAAGTTGAGATCGAGGACGACTCGAGTAAGGAAATTGCTGGATACGGGTTATATTGCACTTTATGAGTATATTAAAATCATAGGATGAGTGAGTTGTTATTTGTGAAGAATGTAGTGTGCACGAAGTATGAATTTGATTGGTGGTGTTAAGGCAGGGTTACTTCTTTGAGTGTTGTTGTGCTAATGGGGCACGTGTCTTTTGGCCCGTTTGGGCTGTGTAATTTAGATTTGAGCAGAGTAGATGACTCTTGAGAAGGTTATAATGGATTCAAGGTTTATGTGTAGAAATCGAGATTTTTTTCGGATTTGTACATGGCTAGGATCTGAGATTTACATTGGATGGTGTCGAGACTCGTGGTATTTCTATGTCGAATTGTATGTAGTTGTTGATTTTGAGCATGGTGGCTTGAGGTATTCCATATGGACACGTGTCTGGATGGGGTCACACATTGCAGCTGGGTTATGTCGAGATATGATCCTTTGTGTTAGATTCGTGTGTCTTGGTTCTACTTTGTAAGATGGGTTTGTAACATTGCGGTTATGGTGGTACTTGTTGAGCTTGTGGGACGGTTCTCTCATTGGAGTCATTTTCTATGTTTGAGTACATCTGAATTGTTGCGTATTGGTGCACGGATTGCACGGTTTGTGGCTCTTAGTAGTATCGGTGTGGCATGTCATTAGAGTAGCTTGTATTTGATAAAGCGAGGTTGTTAGACCTAGAATGGGTGCTATCGGATCTGATTGCGGTATATTTGGAAGGATAATGTTGTTGATCAGCTTAGAAATTAGCTATAGTTCTTGTCGAAGGAGAGGGAGCTCCATGGCTTGTTGATCTGATAAGTGGTTATGAGTTTATGCGTGTTTCTTCCATCATTGGCAGTGTACGAAGGTTTTAGAACGACGTTTTATTTGATACGAGGTTTATTATCGGTACCAGGTTTGCTTCGAGAAGTTATTGTGGTCGAAATTCTTGGTCTGAGTATTTGAGTTATGTGGTATATCATGTGATTGCATCTTGGGATATCGTTATGGATTAATACAACTTGTTCACACTTATATAGTGTGTAGATGCGAGATTCATATCTTATGGAAATTCCGGATGTTGGGAATTGGATTCTGTGGTTTACGGACTAAGGTTGAAGTAATGATCTTAAGTTATGTTGCGTTGTCAGACCTATAGGGAATAGGGTGATGTGGGATCACCCCCGGGTATGTGCATGGTAAGATTACACGGTAATTTGAAGGCTTTGGAATGACTCTGGACACATTTGAGGACGAATGTATGTTTAAGTGGGGAAGGATGTAATGACACGACCGGTTGTTTTGAGCATTTGCACTTCGCTCTGTGATTTGAGGATGTGAGTAGCTCCATATAATATATTATGACTTGTGTGAATTGTCAGTTTTGGTTTTCGGGTTATTCGAAATCGATTTGGAAGAATGAATTTCATTGTCGAAGTTTTAAGTTGGAAGAGTCGATCAAGTTTGACTTTTGTGAATTTGACCGCGGAACAGAGTTTTGATAGTTCCGTTAGGTTCGGATGGTGATTTTGGACTCGGGCGTATGCCCGGATTTTGCATTTGGATATTTCTAGAAGGTCTCGGCACTAATTGGCGAAAGTGAGAAATTTGAAGGTTTGGAATGTTCACAAGTTTGACCGGAGTTGACTTTAATGATATCGGATTCGGATTGTGGTCCGGAAATTGAAATAGCTTTGTTATATCATTTAGGACTTTTGCGCAAAATTTGAGTTCATTCCTAGTTGATTTGATATGTTTCGATACGCGTTTTGGAAGTTAAAAGATTCAAAGTTCATTATATTTGATTTGAGGTTCGATTCATCGTTTCGATGTTGTTATGTGTGATTTGAGGCCTCGAGTAGGTTCGTGTTATGTTATGGGGCTTGTTGGTATATTTGGACGGGGTCCTGAGTGGCTCGGATGAGTTTCGGACGAGGTACGGATCGTTTGGATCATTTTTGACTATGCTGGTTTGGCAGGGTGTAACGACCCGACCGGTCATTTTGAGCTCTAGCGCGTCATTCAGCGGTTCGAGACCCTGAGCAACTTCACTTCAGGCATTATGACTTGTACGTGTGGTAGGAATTTAATTTCGGGAAGTTCGGAGTTGATTTGGAAAGAAAATTCTAATTTCGAAAGCGTTAAGTTAGAGGAATTGACTAAAGTGTGATTTTTAAGTAGACGACCTCAGAATCGGGATTTGAAGGTTCCAACAAGTTTGTATGATGATTTTTGGACTTAGGCGTATGCCCAGAGCGGGTTTTAGATGATCCGGGAGCGTTTCGACGACTATTATGAGAGTTGGCATTTTTGAAAGAATTTCCTAAATTTGGGTTGAAGTGAATTTCAATATTATTGATGTCTGTTTGGGATTCCGAGTCTGGGAATAACTCCGTATGGTGATTCTGGTATTGAGAGCACGTCCAGATGTGGATTTGGAGGTCCGTAGGTCATTTGGCAAAAGTTAGAAATTTGAAGGTTTTTGAGAAGTTTGACCGGGAGTGGACCTATTGATATCGGGGCCGGATTTCGATTCCGGAAGCTTGAGTAGGTCTGTAATGTCAATTATGACTTGTGTGCAAAATATGAGATCAATCGGACGTGATTTGATAGGTTTCGGCATTGATTGTAGAAGTTTAAAGTTTCAAAGTCCATTAAGTTTGAATTGGAGGGTGATTAATAGTTTCGATGTTGTTTTGCGTGATTTGAGGCCTCAACTAAGTTCGTAATGTGTTTTGGGACATGTTGGTATACTTGGTTAAGGTCCCGAGAGCCCCGAGTGGATTCCGTATGGTAAACAGACCGAGTTTGGACTTGGAAGAAGTGTTGAGGCAGTTGATACCTAGTGCAATCGCACCTGCGTGAATAGGACCGCAGGTGCGAGCCCGCAGGTGCGGCGAATGGGTGACAAAAGCGACATCTGGACGGAGCTGGGATGGCCGTAGATACGAGGATATTTCTGCATCTGCGAGCCCGCAGATGCGAGGAAAGCTCCGCAGAAATGGAATGCGAGCTGGCAGCTGGAGTCGTAGAAGCGGAAGGTCTCCGCATGTGCGATACTGCAGGGGCACATCTGGCATCGCAGGTGCGGAGTTATGCTGGGTAGAAGGCATGCCCAGGTGCGAGGTTTTGGCCGCACCTGCTAGACCGCAGATGTGGTGAAGCGGTCGCAGGTGCGGGAGTCGCTGGGCTGAAGGGTTCTTTAAGAACGAGGATTTGGCCCATTTCGCTTCCATTTTTCATTTGGTTGGGGCGATTTTGGAGAGTTTCAAAGGGAGGTTTCCATCAAGCAACACAAGGTAGGTGATTTCCATTTATTACAAGTTAAATACATGGTTTTTATTTGGATTCAAGCATGAAACAACAACAAGAAATTTGGGATTTTGAAGAAAAACTTAAATATTGGTATTCTTGGATTTTGATCACGAATTTGGGCATGAAATAGAGAATAAATTATATATTAGAGTTCGTAGTGCTATGGGTAGTGTTTGTCTTCCAACATTTTCGTAATCCAAGCATGTGGGCCCGAGGGTTGCCTTATCAATTTTTCGAGCGGAGTTGGAAGTTGTTATAAATTGATTAATTATGAATATTAGAGTATATTTTGATTAGGCTGCATCTTATCTGACTAGTTTTGGATCGGCGGACATCGGTTTGAGGTGTTAGAGAGGCTTTGGAGCCGGTTATAGAATTTCAGAGCGAGGTAAGTCTGCTGTCTAACTCTATGAGGGGGAAATTACCCCTAGGTGTTGTATATGGATGTGTGCTACTTGTTGTGGGAGCTACGTACGCGCGAGGTGACGAGAGCCTGTACGTAGCTACATTCATATTATTGTCCGGGTAGACTTAGGTTCACACCATGCTGTACTTGTACTATAGGGATTTTCCTTGCTCGTTTAATTCTTTATTTTACCTTTCTACTTGAGAGTAGACATGCTATTGTAGAGACTTCACGATTTCACGATTTGTCACTGAATTACTTTACTCATCCTACGACATGTTTCCTATATATATATATATATATATATATATATATATATATATATATACACACTTCATTGAAAGGTTTTCGTTAAAGAAATTATGACTCACACGTTTATTTGTGAGTGGGGTCAAAGACCCATCAAAGCTTCTTATTCTTATGGGATCGGGCCATTTGCCTCGGCGGTAATTTGTATTTCACTCTTATGGGATCGGGTCGTTCGCCTCGACAGGATTTATGTACCACACTCTCACGGGAGCGAGTCATTCGCCTCGGCAGGTTAATTGATTTATCATATCATTCGGGCCGTTTGACCCTCGGTAGTGCACAATTTTATTATTATATTGGATCGGGCCATACGCCCGGCATTTCCTATATCGCATTCCCATGAAATCGTGCGTAAAAACTTGGCAAGAAGAAAGTGTATCTGTAAATTCCGAATTTGAATTATGGTATCCACCTTATGAGTTTCACTATACCTATATATATGCTCCAGTTAAGGAGGGAATTTCTAATAAAGAGCTTGAGTTCCTCGTAAAGAGAGGGGATTTGTACCACGTGATCTATATTTGTCTATTTCACTTACTTACTCTGCCTCATATTTGCTACTTCTTTATTATACCTTATGTTGTTGGACCACTAGTGAGTATCGATGTCGACCCCTCGTCACTACTTCTTTGGGGTTAGGCTAGATACTTACTGGGTACACGTTGCTTACGTACTCACACTACACTTGCTGCACATTTTTGTGCAGGTATATATATGTCTAGAGGCCATGTGAGAGCAGAGGCGTGTATACATGCGGGGACCTAGGTGAGCTGCATTTCATTTGTCGACCCGCAGCCAGCAGAGTCTCCCTCAGAATATTGTTCTGTATTATGGGTTGTTCTGTATTGAATTTGTTAAAAGTATTATTATTTACTCCATAAATCCCCATTCTTTACTATTTAAATTGAAGGAAAATATGATTTCAAAAATAATAAAATGAGAACCCAATTAAGTAATTATTGTTGGCTTGCCTGACAGTGGTGTCTGGCGCCATCACGACCTTTATAGATTTTGGGTCGTGACAACATGGTATCAGAGCACCAGGTTCACTTAGGTCTCGTGAGTCATGAGCGAGTCTAGTAGAGTCTTGTGGATCGGTACAAAGACGTCTGTACTTATCTTCGAGAGGCTACAGGACTGTTAGGAGCACTTCCCTTCTTGATTCATTATCGTGCGATTTGATTCCTTTGAGGCTTATGCCTTCATTTCCTTCCCATTCAATCTTATGTGACGTGAAGCGCTTGTTATAAATTTGGAATCGAGGGATTTTAATGGCACTACTGATGTAGAGCAGGATGCTTCTCCCTGCGTCTTCGATTGGGCTTATGTCGTCGCCTTGTGGAAGGATATTCTATCATCTTAGCTCAGTAGCTGTATTTCTAATGGTTTTGGGGCGATGTACCAATTGCTATGATGTTCACGAGTTATTATCGCACAGTGTTAAAGCAATGATAGGATACTTGTCTACGTATATGGGCAATGAATGAATTGAAAGGAGGTTTTTCTCAATGCGTGATTCAGAGGTTCAGTATTTTATTTCCAGCGGAAGGGAAATGCAATCATACTAAGAATGTTCAGGTTGGATTGATGGAGTAAAGAGACTTGGTATTTTCGAGTGTGGTGGAATCTTCATCCAAGATGTGGTGTCGTCGTCCTTGATTGAATGTGTTAAGTTCGCCGGTGTTATGGCCTTCTTCAAATCGCCTTTGGGGCAGAGTATTATGAATGGTGCTGGGGAAGCGGTTGTCAGATGTCGCAGTGTGCTGTGGTTCAGAATCGAATCGGTAATCCTAATGTTGATGGCTCGAGAAGTATGATCTTCGGAGAGGTTTAGAGTGGTAGCGATCTATTGGTTCAAAGTGCTACAGAGATGGATTTAATTTATGACCAGAACTGGGCATTTATGAGGAAGGACATGTGGGAGGTGTCTTGCGGTGGTTAAATTTTTAGGAGGCCATATGTGTGAAGCTGAAGCCGAGTAGTTTCTTAAGGGAGAGGGTTTGACCAAAGTGGGAGAGTGGCAGAGTAGTATATGGGTTCTGTGGTAGGATAGCCACACGCCTTGGGGGAAGTTAGAGTGATTTGGGATTCACGGTGGACAGTGACTAGGTCTACAGACTTAATTTGGAATATTGGCTGCTATATTGAGGAAGATTGGGTGTGATAGGAGGGAGTTGCTTAATATGAAGAAGGATACAGCAAGACTTTGGATTGGAATGTATTGTCGCACCTTTAGTTGATGTCCATGAGGAGTGAACAGGCTTGTACAACTGGTGAATGAGCACGAGCTCAGGATGGTTTATTGGTTTCGTGGTAATTGTACTCGGTGCAGCATTGTTGGAGGATGTCGGCATGGAATTTTCTCAGGTGGGATATCTCATGTGAGAAGGTTAGCGGTTGCGTGGTGTTGATGAAGCTTCTACGAAGAATTTTACTTGCTATCCAGTAAGAGGTCGAATATGTGAATGTGGCTAGTGATTCAGAATGTTCATGAAATGTTTAACATAAGGCTTTTGAGGAATTTGGCGGGTTGGTTGTGCAAGATCATGTCAATAGGGGATAAGGAATCTTAGTGGGTTCCAGAGTTATGAAATAGTAGTTTCAAGCTAAGTGGGATAGCCCCACCGTCTATGATTGGATTGCGTAGTTGTCAACTTGTATGGTTTCTGGTTATCGGTGTATTGGCGGGTTATCATGACTAAGGAAAGAGAACATCAGTGGTAATTTGAGCAAAGGATTTGAGGAATGTGTGCTGTAATTGGCCTTATCAATTCATGTTCAGGTTTTGCGAAGACTTAGAGTTTATGCTTCGTGGGGGATGTGACGTACAAGGAAAAGGAATTTAGTCGGTTGCTTCTTTGAGAGGGTGTACCTGTGTTAGAAGGGCCTTGGAGTTGATTATATTTGGTACCGAGTCGGAGTGGGTGACTCTCAATAACAGTCCTAGTGGATTCAAAAGTTAGAGTGCGGTACCTAAGGATTTCGAGTCCGTAGTATGGCTGAGTATCGAGCTTTTGCGGTAGATTATGAAAAGTGGCTTGGAGTGTTTTATGTTATATTCGGTATGCGATGTAGCATTGGAGGAATATGAGAAACTAACCTCGAATTCATGGGGATTTTTCAGAATGAGTGTACCCTATTAGTGGTTCAGGAGTTATGATGAAATTCTTGTACTCTTGCGTATTGGCATGATTAAGTGCAGTGGATAGAATGGGAATTGGAAGTTGAGGATCACGGTTGCGGTTCGGTGTTGATAAGAATATCAAGAGCTCGGATGAGCAGGGAAGAATTCAAATGTTTAGAGTAAGCTGCTATTGTCTTTAGCATCAACTGAGATCAGTGTCCTGTGTAAGAGGCTTTGTGTACTGATTTGCAGCTTCTTGATTTGCTTTACAACATTAGTGTGACTGGTGGTATGGATGTGCAGACTTATTACCTGGTGCGGAGGGTTGTGGGAGTGTATCATATGGAAAGATTGTATAAGTGTGACATGTAGTCACTTGATTGATTAAAGATTTAAAACCAAGTATGAAGATTGTGGTATTATCGCTAATGTGAGAATTTATGCTTCAAGGGCGCTCAGTTCATTTGGTTGTGGAATGTGGAAGTTTGTTCCGGATTTGACGGATGTTCTTATGTGTCGTGAATAGGTCATTGTGGGTCCTTGAGAGGCTATTTAGCCAAGCATGTATGATCAGAATCGGTTGAGGTCCGTGGATGGATCTAAATGTTAATGTGGGCTCTATATCAGGCTAGATGTGCTCATCTCAGCATAGCGTTGTTTTCGGAGGGGTCTTCGGGCCTTGGATGTTATTTATATCGTCAGCTATTTCATGTAATACTCTATTCTGCCATGTGGGCTGTGAGACAGTTTGATTATTCGAACTCATATTGAGATCCCGTATAGTTTGTGGTATTATGTGAGCAAGATGGCTCTCGTGGNTTCATCTAATACTCTATTGTGCCATGTGGGTTGTGAGACGGCTTAATTATTTGTACAATGTGTTGAGGTCCCGCGTAGCGGTGGTGTTATGTTAGTAGGATGGCTCTCGAGATGCAGATCATATATCGCACCTTAGTTGTGCTTGAGTTTTATAGCGTATGATGCTACCCGTCTCCCCATGATTTGTATTATGCACTTGGCGTGCTTATGGTTGATATTCGGGCATTTCATGAGTATAAGCGTTATGGCTCGATGCGTGTTTTCTTTAGATTATCATGTGTGGATCGAGTGGCACGCCGCCACGGGTCTATGGTTGGATCGGGTGGCACGCCGCCACAGATATGTTGTTTGGATCGGGCGGCATGCCTCCACGGGTATCATGTGTGGATAGGGTTGCACGCCGCAATAGTGTGTTATTGAGTACAGTTTCCCACATCGATTATTGTGTGTTTTGCTTCCCATTTCCTGGGAAAGGTTCATAATATCTTTTCGGTTGTTTAAATTAGTTGCGTGGGTTGAGTAGATCTTTCCAGAGTTCGTTTCCTTATGTATCATATTCAAGTTTTTAGCTTGTTGGCACATTATGGCATCATATGAGTCTTTTGGCAGTGTTTGAGGTGGCTTATTGCCTGAGCAGCTTGTACTGGTGAGACGAGATTATTGGACTTGGGATCGGTGTGATCAGATTTATATGAAGCATATTAAAGAGTAAATATTGTTAATCAGTCCAGAATGAGGTAATGGTTCTTGTCGGGAGGAGAGACTCCATAAATTGTGATTCGGCTGGTAGCTATAAGTTCTACCCATCTTCTCTGTCGTGGAAGTGTTGCGAGAGTTAAAGCAAGGCTTAATTGGTCATGAGGTACACTACGGGCTTCGGTCAGTGGAAATTTTAGCTGTTGTGCTTTGGAAAATTTGCCTTGGGCAAATGAGTTACGCGGTGCATGGTAAGAATTCAGTAAGGTTATACACTCATGTATTTATACATCACGTAGTAATTGAAACGATGTTCGTATGTTGGAAGCAATCCTAGTAGAGAATTTCAGACGTTGGAATTTGGCTCTAAGGCTTAATTGCCTAGATAAAAGGGAGGATTTTCATGTTTGCTCGAGCAAATGTGCTCAACTGGGTTATGGTAGCATGGGTAGGTGCACGAGGTGTTAAATAGCGATTTCAGACAACTTCAGAGCAGTTCTTAGCACGTTCGCGGACGAACGTACATTTAAGTGGGACGGAATGTAACGACCTAATCGGTCGTTTTGAGTTCTAGCGCGTCATTCAGTGGTTTGAGACCCTGAGCAGCTTCACTTCAGGTATTATGACTTGTACGCATGGTCGGAATTTAATTTTGGGAAGTTCAGAGTTGATTTGGAAAGAAAATTCAAATTTCGGAAGCCTTAAGTTGGAGGAATTGACTAAAATGTGATTTTTGAGTAGACTACCTTGGAATCGGGATTTGAAGGTTCCAACAGGTTCGTATGATAATTTTTGGACTTAGGCGTATGCCCGGAGCGGGTTTTGGATGACTTGGGAGTGTTTCGGCGCCTATTATGGGAGTTGGCATTTTTTGAAGAATTTCCTAAATTTGGGTTGAAGTGCATTTCAATGTTATTGATGTCCGTTTGGCATTCCAAGTCTGGGAATAGCTCCGTATGGTGATTCTGGTATTAGGAGCGCGTCCGGATGTGGATTTGGAGGTCCGTAGGTCATTTTGGGGGTCATTTGGTGAAAGTTAGAAATTTGAAGGTTTTTGAGAAATTTGACCGGGAGTGGACTTTTTGATATCAGGGTCAGATTCTGATTCCGGAAGCTTGAGTAGAATCGTAATTTCAATTATGACTTGTGTGCATAATTTGAGGTCAATAGGACGTGATTTGATAGGTTTCAGCATCGATTGTAGAAGTTTAAAGTTTCAAAGTTCATTAAGTTTGAATTGGAGGGTGATTCGTAGTTTCGATGTTGTTTTGCGTGATTTGAGGTCTCGACTAAGTTCGTAATGTGTTTTGGGACATATTGGTATACGTGGTTATGGTCCCGAGAGCCCCGAGTGGATTCCGGACGGTAAATGGACCGAGTTTGGACTTGGAAGAAGTACTGAGGCAGCTGATACCTTGTTCAATCGCACCTGCGTGAATAGGGCCGCAGGTGCAAGCCCGCAGGTGCAGCGAATGGGTCGCAGAAGCGACATCTGGACGGAGCTGGGATGGCCGCAGATGCGAGAATGTTTCTGCATCTGCGAGGAAAGCTCCGCAGAAGCGGAATGCGAGGTGGCAGCTAGAATCGTAGAAGCGGAAGGTCTCCGCATGTGTGAGACCACATGGGCGCATTTGGCATCACATGTGTGGAGTTGTGTTGGGTATAGGGCATGCGCAGGTGCGAGGTTTTGGCCGCACCTGCGAGACCGCAGATTCGGTGAAGTGACCATAAGTGCGGGAGTCGCTGGGCTAAAGGGTTCTTTAAGAACGGGGATTTGGCCCATTTTCTTCCATTTTGCATTTGGTTGGGGCGATTGTGGAGAGCTTCAAAGTGAGGTTTCCATCAAGCAACACAAGGTAAGTGATTTCCATTTATTACAAGTTAAATACATGGTTTTTATATGGATTCAAGTATGGAAATTTGTAAAAATTTGGGATTTTGAAGAAAAACCTAGAAATTGGTATTATTGGATTTATATCACGAATTTGGGCATGAAATTGAGAATAAATTATATATTGGAGTTCGTAGTTCTATGGGTAGTGTTTGTCTTAGAAAATTCGGAATCCGGGCACGTGGGCTCGAGGGTTGCCTTATCAATTTTTCGAGCGGAGTTGGAAGCTGTTGTAAATTGATTAATTATGAATATTAGAGTATATTTTGATTGGGTTGCATCTTATTTGACTAGTTTTAGATCGTCAAGCATCAGTTTGAGGTGTTAGAGATGCTTTGGAGCCGGCTATGGAATTTCAGAGCGAGGTAAGTCTCATGTCTAACTCTGTGAGGGGAAAATTACCCCTAGGTGTTGTATATGGATGTGTGCTACTTGTTGTGGGGGCTACGTATGCACGATGTGATGAGAGCCTGTACGTAGCTACATTCATATTATTGTCCGGGTAGACTTAGGTTCACACCATTCCGTACTTGTACTATAGGGATTTTCCTTGTTCGTTTAATTCTTTATTTTACCTTTTTACTTGAGAGTAGACATGCTATTGTAGAGACTTCACGATTTCATGATTTGTTACCGAATAACTTTACTCCTCCTACGGCATGTTTCTGTGATATATATATATATATATATATACACACACACACACACACACACACACACTTCATTGAAAGGTTTTCGTTAAAGAAATTAGGACTTACACGTTTATTCATGAGTGGGGTTAAGGACCGGTCGAAGCTTCTTATTCTTATGGGATCGGGCCTTTCACCTCGGCAGAATTATGTATTTCACTCTTATGGGATAGGGCCGTTCGCCTCGGCAGGAATTTGTATTTCACTCTTATGGGATCGGGCTGTTCGCCTCGGCAGAATTTATGTACCACACTCTCATAGGACGGGCCGTTTGCCTCGACAGGTTAATTGATTTATCATATGGTTCGGGCCGTTCGACCCTCGGCAGTGCACAGTTTAATAATTATATTGGATAGGGTCGTACGCCAGGCATTTCCTATATCACATTCCCATGAAATCGTGCGTAAAACCTTGGCAAGAAGCCAGTGTATCTGTAAATTCCGGATTTGAATTATGGTAGCCACCTGATGAGTTTCATTATACCTATTAAGAAGGGAATTTCTAATGAAGAGCTTGAGTTCCTCGTAAAGAGCGGGGATTTGTACCTCGTGATCTATATTTGTCTATTTCACTTACTTACTCTGTCTCATATTTGCTACTTATTTACTGTACCTTATATTGTTGGACCACTAGTGAGTGTCGATGTCGACCCCTCGTCACTACTTCTCTGGGGTTAGGCTAGATACTTACTGGGTACATATTGCTTATGTACTCATACTATACTTGCTGCACATTTTTGTACAGGTACATATATGTCTAGAGGCCATGTGAGAGCAGGGGCGTGTATACATGCGAGGACCTAGGTGAGCTGCATTCTATTTGTCGACCCGCAGCCAGCAAAGTCTCCTTCAGAGTATTTATATTTTTTCTGTTCAATTTGTATTCCGGACAGCTGCTGTATTTTATTTTATATTCCTAATTAATGCTCATGCACTTGTGACACCCGATTTTGGGATGATTATGGGTTGTTCTGTATTGAATTTGTTAAAAGTATTATTATTTACTCCGTAAATTCCCATTCTTTACTATTTAAATTGAAAAAAAATATGATTTCAAAAATAATAAAATGAGAACCCAATTAAGTAATTATTGTTGGCTTGCGTGATAGTGGTGTTCGGCGCCATCATAACCTTTATGAATTTTGGGTCGTGACACAGGGATCCTGGTATGTCCGCACCAACGGAGCCTTGGACACAGGTGCGATGCCGCAGACGCGGTATTTGCAGCGTTGGAGCGAAATTCTTGGCCTGGGAGCAGAGTTCGCATGTGCGGAAGTTGGGGCTCTGAAGCGGGTCCGCAGGTGTGGAAATTTTGATCGCAAGAGAGGAAATAGATTGTGGGTGAGAGGGTAGAAAATGCGGTGAATTTAGCGTAGAAGCGCGACCGCATAAGCGGATAAATGACCGCAGAAGCAGTGGCTGCTGAGTTTGGGCCTGTTCATAGGAGCGAAGGCGGGGTCACACATGCGACTTCGCAAAAGCAGCTGGGATGTCTCAGATGCGACAAGGACTGTGCAGAACAATATTAAATCGAGGATTTTGGTTCTTTTATCATATTGTGAGATTTGGGACTCGGATTGAGGCGAGATTTGAAGCGATTTTCATCACGTAGATTGGGGTAAGTGTTCTACACTCGATTTTGATTATATTTCGTGATTCTATCTTCGTTTTTTGTAATTAGATTATGAATTATAAAGAGAAATTCGGGGTTTTAGTCTAAAGTTTCATAGAGTGAGTTTTTGAGTTTGAATATCGATTTGGAGTTGGATTTGAGTGAAACTAGTATGGTTGGACTCGAAATTGAATGGATTGTCGGATTTTGTGAGTTTTATCGAGTTTCGAGGCGCGGGACCGGGTTGGACTTTTGAGTTGATTTTGGGCTTTTGATTAAAAATTCGACCTTTATCGATTGAGTTTGTTTCCTTTCGCAATATTTGATGTATTTGAGTTGCTTCTGGCTAGTTTTGAGCCGTTCGGAGGTCGGTATACGCGGGATGGAATCTTTGGAGCATCGCTTGGCTTGCTCGGTTTTGGATTTAGCTTGTTCGAGGTAAGTAACACTTATAAACTTGGAGTTGAGGGTATGCACCCTGATTATACGTGTTATGTGATTTGTTTGGAGGTGACGCACATACTAGGTGGAGGGCGTGTAGGCGTGCATCGTAGAAATTGAGACTCAGTCGATTCTGTAGAGTTGTACAATTAATTAACTTGTATCTTTCCATGTACGTTTCATGTGTTAGAGAAACTGAGTTGTGATTCATGTTAGAAATCATGCTTAGGCAAATGCGGGTATTATTGGGACCCACCGAGGTCATTTCTGCCGTCGAATTATATGTTTATATTATAATTTCATACTCAGTCATATACATTCATTGCATATCATATCTCAGTCTATGTTGTTATTTATCGATACATCATATCATCATTTTGGCTAGTTTCATGATATTGTGAGCCCGAGAGACTGGATAGATCGATGATTGAGTGAGGCCGAGGGCCTGATTATGAGTTTATTGATACTATGGCACACGAGTTGTCCTTGCGGATCCAGATATTAATACTATAGCACGTGAGTTGTCCGTACGGATCCAGATATTGATACTATAGCACGTGAGTTGTTCGTGCAGCACGTGAGGTATCCATGCAGATTATAGCGCTAGGGTTGAAGGAGCCCCTCCGGAATCTGTACACCCCAGTGAGCGCAATTGCTAGCAGTTATTATGTTTGGGCGGGATCTACTATGTACAGTGTACTGAGTGACTCAGTGTGCTAAGTATTGAGCATGATGAGTGAGAATACGAGTCAATGATATTGAGTACTCTGAGAAAGTGTGAATACATGAGTTCATCATTGAGATGCATTGCATTTGACATGCGTACTTGAGATACATGCATAGAGATACATTTCCTCATGCTACCCGGTTTTGGTGACATTTATGATTTCACTTGTATATTGACATGTAGGCATAGAGATGTATTTTTCTCATGCTACCTGAAAAACGAAACATCTTGTTTATTTTTTTTAAAGCTTTTTGGGAAAATCATAGTTTTCAAACTTATTCATATATTTTTGAGGTTTTAGGTGAAAGATCTGGGACCTACTATTATACTTGAAAAGCATGTCTATTTTTTGTAACTATAAACCAGTTGAATTATTTCTTGTACTATCTTTATCATATTGTTATGAATTGTTGCTGGTTATTGGAGTTGGACCCTGACCCTTGTTCCAACTCGTCACTACTTTCAACCTAAGGTTAGGTTTGTTACTTATTGAGTACATGGGGTCGGTTGTACTCATACTACAATTCTGCACCTTGCGTGCAGATTTTGGACGCTGATGTTGCTGTGCATAGCGGGAGCTGGATTTGAAGATGTACCTGCGTTCCGGTCATAGCTGCCTCTCGATCTTGGTAGCTTTAGAATTTTAATCTGTTCATGTATATTCCAAACAGATGATGTACTTTATTTCATACCAGCTTTATAAATTTTAAATCTTAGAAGCTCATGATTTGTACCTCCAGTCGCTGGAGAGTTTTATAAAATTCAGTTATCTCATCCTTGATTCACATCAGTATTATTATATTATGTTATTTTGTTAATTGGCTTACCTAGCGGGTTAGATTAGGTGTCATCACGACGGTTTGAAATTTGGGTCGTGACTGAGATTCTCCTTTTTCACTTTACAGTTGACCTCGAAAGAACGGAAAGTCTTCCCATATATTGAGCTTCAACTTTACCTCTCTTTGCTCAACTAATAACTGATGTAATGCCATAATATCCTATTAATTTATTAAACTGAATTTGCTTCTGCCAACTTACTAATCGAGTTAGCCTCAGAAAATAATGATAATTGTTGTATTATATAAGGGGTATGGTCAGAGGCGGATCCTGGATTTTAAGAGGATGAGTGTACTATTATGAAGAAGTGTATCTAGAATTTATATTTGATGGGTTTAACTTTAGTCTCTTACCATGAACCCACTAAATCTTTGAGTTTATATGTTCCAAATTATATTCTTTTTGAAATTTTAGTAATTTTCACATATATATCTATACTTCGTGCCGAAATCAAAACCGTTCAAAGTGAAATTTGAAGCGCCAATTTCACTTGTAGAAGTCCACCCAACAATAATCGCACCATAAGAGTCTTTGAGCATGAATTCACACATGTATATTTAAGTAATTTTAAAGAAATATAACATTGTTATACATGATTTTGGGAGAGGAATATGAGTTCACGTGAAACAATATCCATAAACATGGATACGCCTCTGGGTATGGTATGAAGAGAGAATTAAGAGCCTTTATTGGTTCACTCATTTGACGCTAGAGCTTCACTAAAGACAAGGGCAAGTACAAGATGATTTGCTAACGGTAAGTATATGAATGGTCTAAAAGTGTTAAGGTATAATAAAATTGAGCAATTTCGGATAGTACATATCAAGTATGGACTTTTCTCTAGAATTTAGATTTTAAAGGAAAGTTTTCAAATTATCAAGAGCCAAAATTTTCTTAGAGTTTTGAGGCTTTTATGGAGGAGAAACAATTTCTTGGTTTAGAGCATCATATTGGTCCATGGAAGTGATTCATGTAGTGAGTGCAAACTATTGTAGCACTGAACAATTAAAAATTACCATGAATTAAATTATAGAGTATCTATTAGTTTAGGACGTGGGCATAGTTGTTATGTGAGTGCCAAATGTATTAGTAAGAATTTGTGTTCCTACAAACTGATCTATTTGTTTTCTGTTTAATTGGTGCTCTAACTGAAAATGATATAAGCGAAGGAAAAATGTATCTTAAGAATTCTTTCTTTGCCCTAAATAAATTAATTTATAGACCACAAGTTCAAAAGTCTTTCTTTCTTTTTTAAACTCTGTGCTGAGTCAAACGCCACTTCATAAACTGAAATGAAGGGAGTACTATTTTTCCAAAAGTAAAAACAAAAAAATACTATTTCAAATGCTAGGAATTAATGAGATTGAAACGTTTTTATCACATCTAAAATCAACCTTGGGTGTATTATATTTATTAAGTCAGGCCTATTTTGCTCCGCACAAAATTTAACTCATTTAAATGTTAGGCTCATTTGGGCTAAATATATAATCCAAATTGACACATGAGAGGCCTTATCAAAATATTTAAATATTTTTTATTTGATATATAATATATAACTATAGATTATATAACAAAGAGAAATTTTATTTTATTAGTTTGTTTGAGAATTAAAAATTTATAAGAAAACTACATAAAAAATTAAAACTTAGTATGAGTTGGATTATGGTTTATTATTTAGCTCATTTTGACCTAGTCTATCTAAGACCAAGTAATATTTAGGCGGGTCAGTATTCCGCCTATGTACTAGCTCAACCTATTTAGCCCACCTAAATTCATTCCAACCGCCCATTTGAAACACATACTTTATATGATGAAAAATGGTTCATATGACCCCTGGGGGTGTCACGTGAAATTAGGGGTGGGCATCGGTCGATTCGGTTCGGTTGTGAATATTATTGGTTCAGTATATCGGTTTATATATATGCTAAACCAATAATCGAACCGATAAGATATCGGTTATCGGGTATCGGTTTATCGGTTATCGATTTACCAAATAAGAATAAAAAATATCCAAAAAATTCATCTTCTTTTAATAGAAATCGTGATTATATTGTTGAGAGAAAGGAACAAAATTTTTGCTCTTAAAAACAAAGGGGTTAAATTTTATTTTTAGAAAAGAAAACGTTTTTTGTATTTGAAAATCTCAATGAATGATCTCAATTTTCAAAGTTATAAGTTAGTAGGAGTAAGGAATAAGACACTCAACAATCTAATCTTACTAATTATTTCACTGCGGCGAGCATAATTCACAAGAAAATAATAAAATCATAATCTTGTAAATACTAAAGAATCAGTGCAACAAAAGAAACAAATAGAAAAATTAAATATTTGAACAATTAATTCTTTAAAGTTTAAAACTAAAAATCTTAACCAAAGAATTAAGATGAGAAATTCAGAAAAGTTTAAAACTTACTCTAAGGATTAAGGTCTGAAGATAAAGAGTAATTGCAGAAAGAATTGAGAGAATGAATTTGAGAGAATGAAAGAATGAAACCGTAAGGTGGCTTTATATACTTAGTAGGTAAAATTATAAATTTGTTAAAGCTTATTGGGTTGTCGGTTAAACCGTTAATAAATTGGGCAAACTGAGACCCGAACCGATAACCCAATAGTCAAATAACATTAAACCGTTATTGAAGTATTTACCCAATAACCCGACATCGATAACCTAATAGTATTTTATCGGTTCGGGCTATCGGTTATACCCGGTATATGCCCAGCCCTACGTGACATCACTTCACCAAAAAAATACTAAAAAGCTGTATAAATTATAATTAAACAAGTTAATAATTAGATAAATAAGCTAGATGACACCGCTTGTCACAGAAACATACCTAGTCTGGATGGTTGCACTAGGTCCTTCTACTGGTAGCAAAATGGATAACGAAAAATAACTATTCATCTATATTATTCACTAAAAATGGCTTGGATAATGACTTTTTTTAAAAATGGGTCAAATAAGCTAACGTGCACCGATCTCGATTATGGCTGGAAAGAAGCCTCGAGGTAGACCTAAGAAGCAACAAATTAAGGTGGATGACAAAATTCCAAAGCTCAAAAACATAAGAAGGAGCTCATCAGCTGTTATGGAGACTATTTCAGGAACTTCGAAGTTGCAAGCTGGATCTGATGTTCTCGCACAGATCCGTTATGTATGTGCTTCAGCATCAGCTAGTCAACAACAGAAAAAGGCAAATCAAAGCCCAATCCCCATGCATGTCGACCTAAGGGGAAGTGTCACACCTCCCTCTGCTCGAGTTGCTACTGTTCCATTAAAGAACAAGGAGCAGGAAGATGTACCTCAAGCTTCATTACATGTACCAGTCAATGTACCATTGCCGGAGAAGCACAAAGAGTCTACTTGGGTCGGAGTACTAAAACTTAACATATCTGCTGCTAATGGTATATCATTGAGCTACATAACTCCTGAAATTGTAGAAGGGAACTTAGTGACTAAGCTTGAAAAAATAGAAATCGAGAAGGAGAACTTGAAATGAAAGTGTGCCTTAATTGCTTATGTGATTAGTGAAAAACTTGGGTACAATTATATGAGGCGATACATAAATCACATGTGGAACACTGTGACTATGATAGAGTTATATTATCATGATGAAGATTATTACATAGTCAGGTTCCAAATCATGGCTGATATGAAAGAAATTATGTGTGTTGGACCATATACAGTGAACAATAGACCTTTGATAATGAAGCAATGGTCTCCATAGTTCGATTTTGGCTTAGATTTCTTGACAGAAATACCTTTATGGGTAAGGTTTTCCAAGCTGCCTATGAACTGTTGGAGTGGTAACTCATTGAGTAGAATTGCAAGCACTATAGGAATTCTAATATTTGCAGACGAGTGTACAGCCAAACAATCACAAATTTCCTTTGCTAGAATCCTTATTGAAGTAAATGTTACCAAGCCCTTACCAAGCAAGGTACCAGTCATGGATGAATTAGGTGCAATATTTGAGTAGGCTCTTGAATATGATTGAAAGCCGAAATTTTGTGAAAAGTGTCTCAAAACTAGGCATGACTGTGCAAAAATTCCCAAAGAGGGAGTTAAACATGACCAACAACCCAGGAAAAGGAGGCCACCACCAGTGAAGCAGGTATGGACGACTAAAGAAGCAACAATAGCTTCTACTTCAGGAGAAGGCCAAAAACAGGTGGACATGCCAAGAAAGGTTGTTTGTAAGTAGATCTTACCCCTACCTTGTGAGGATAGAGATGTTATTTCCAATAGACCCTCGGCTGAGGAAAGCATAAGCACCACATTAATGAAAATATAGAAAAGAAGGGACAACACCAAAAAGCCATATAAAATCAGAATAAAAATAATAAGATAGTAAGGTGATCAATAATGATCGAAAAATAACGGTTAGTCATAAAAACCTACTACCAACAGAAAGCGAGATTGCGTGCCAATACTACTGTTATGAACACTCTAGACTACCTAATCTACTACCCTAATCATCGATCTCCATACCTTCCTATCAAGGGTCATGCCCCCGGTCAGCTGAAGTTGCGCCATGTCTTGCTTAATCACCTCTCCCCACCTCTTCTTTGACCTACCTCTACCTCTCCGTAGGCCCTCCAATATCAACCTCTCATACCTCTTCACCAGGGCATCTATGATCCTCCTCTTCACATGACCAAACCACCTAAGTCAAGCTTCCCGCATCTTTTCCTCAATAGGGTCCACACCCACCTTGTCGTGAATAACCTCATTTATAATTCTATCTAACCTGGTGTGCCCGCACATCCATCTCAACATCCTCATCTCTACTACCTTCATCTTCTGGACATGAACGATCTTGATTGGCCAACACTCAGTCCCATACAACGTCATCGGTCTGACCACCACTCTGTAGAACTTACCTTTAAGTTTCTATGGCACCTTCTTGTTACACAAAACACCATAAGCAAGTCTCCATTTCATCCATTCCGCTCCAATATGATGTGTGACATCTTCATCAATATCCCCATCTCCCTGAATAATAGACCCAAGGTACTTAAAACTTCCTCTCCTAGGGATAACCTGCGAGTCCAGCCTCACCTCCCCTTCCCTCCCTTGAGTCTCACCACTGAACTTACACTCCAAGTATTTTGTCTTGGTCCTGCTCAACTTGAAACCTTTAGACTCCAAGGTCTGCCTCCATACCTCTAACTGTGTGTTCACACCGCCTCGTGTATCATCAATTAATACAATATCATCTGCAAAGCACCTCCCCTTGAATGTGGCATGTCAGTACGTCCATCGCCAGGGCAAACAAAAAAGGGCTGAGTGCCGACCCCTGATGCAACCCCATCATAACCGAAAACTGGTCCGAGTCCCCACCTACCATCTTCACTCGGGTTTTTGATCCATCATACATGTCCTTAATCACCCTAACGTAGGCAATAGGTACACCTCTAGCATCCAAACATCTCCACAAAACCTCCCTCAGAACTTTATCGTACGCCTTTTCTAAGTCGATGAACATCATATGCAAGTTCTTCTTCCTCTCCCTATACTGCTCCATCAATCTCCTAACAAGGTAGATAGCTTCTGTAGTCGAACACCCCGGCATGAACCCGAACTGATTTTCAGAAATACACACACTATTCCTCATCCTTAGCTCTACCACTCTCTCCCAGACTTTCATAGTATGGTTAAGCATCTTGATACCCCAATAGTTATTGTAATTTTGGATATCACCCTTGTTCTTATATTCAGGAACCATCATTCTCCATTACCACTCTTCGGGCATCTTCTTCGTTCTAAAAATGACATTAAATAACCTAGTCAGCCACTCCAAGCCTGCCTTGTCCGCACTCTTCCAAAATTCCACCGGGATTTCATCCGACCCGGTCTCTTTTCCCCTACTCATCTTACGCATAACTCCCTCCACTTCATCAACTCTAATCCGCCTATAATACCCAAAGCCACAATGACTCCCAGAAAGTTCCAAATCACCCAGTACAATGTTCTTGTCCCCCTCCTCATTTAAGAGACTATAGAAGTAGGTTTGCTATCTCCGACGGATAAGCCCCTCATCCAACAAAACTCTACCTTCTCCGTATTTGATGCACTTCACTTGGTCCAAGTCACGAGCCTTCCTTTCTCGCGCCTTGGCTAACCTTAACAACCTCTTATCCCCACCTCGGCCCTCGAGTTCCTCATACAAATGACTAAAAGTTGCAGTTTTGGCCACTGTAACTGCTAGCTTTGCCTCTTTCTTAGCCAACTTATATTGCTCCCTATTCGCCCTCTTCTCCTCCTCGTATACACTTTCCACTAGCTTTAGATACGCCGCTTTCTTGGTTTCCACTTTTTCTTGCACCTCTCCATTCTACCACCAGTCTCCCTTGTGACCACTAGAGTACCCCTTTGAGACCCTTAATACCACTCTCACGACTTCCCTAATGCACCGCGCAATCGTAGTTCACATAGCACTTGCGTCTCCACTACTCCTTCAAGCCCCCATAGTCAGCAGCTTGACTCCCAACTCCGGCGCTTTAGCCCCCATGGTCGCGGCTTACAAAGACAACTAGAAAAGGGGAAGATTGCACTAGAGATCAATGGGGTTCCAATGAACTATGCTAAAGCAATATTGTCTCCTGGAAAGTAAAGGCCTCAACAACAAACAAGTACAACTGTGATGGCTAACTTGAAACCACCTGCTATAGGTGATCCATTACACCCTACCTGATGTCTTGGATGGTGTGAAACATAAGGGGTACTAACAAGAGATACAAACAAAAAGAGTTATGTACCTATATAAAAGAGAATAATATTAAGTTAGTAGGCTTAATAAAAAACAAAGTCAAGAAGGAAAAGGATGATCATATAGCTCAGCTAATGGTATCAGGATGGCACACTAGATACAACTATGAACATGCACTTAATGGGAGAATTTGGATGCTATGGGTTCCTATGTTCTATGAGATAATAGTGCAAGAAAAGTCTGCTCAAGTAATGCACTGTAGTATTGTAGGTAGAAAGATTCCAATGAATTGTCTCATGACAGTAGTGTATGGCTTCAACACCATAGATAAGAGAAAACCTTTGTGGCAACAGTTGCAATCTTTAGCAGCATAAAGCTATAAACCATGGATCATTTGGGGTGACTTCAACTCAGTCTTGACAGTTTAAGATAGACTCTATGGTAATCCAGTCACAAGCAATGAAGTGCAAGACTTCTCAGACTGTATGCACACTTTAAACTTGAATGAGTTACCTTGGAATGGGGATTTTTACACATGGTCAAACAAGCAACAAGGTACTACTAGAGTCTATAGCCGGATTGATAGAGCTATAGATAATGATGACTGGATGCAAACATATAGGCACATGGAAGTTGAATATAGATTGACATTCATATCAGATCATGATCCTATGGTAATAATAATGAAAAGAGTTGAACCAAGTGGTAAGATTCCATTTAGGTTCTTCAATATATGGGCTGACCATCCAAACTTCTTGACATTGGTAGAAGAAGTGTGGAAAGATTACCTAAGTGCAGACCCTATGAAGAATGTTTGGTATAAGTTGAAGGCTTTAAGGCTATTACTGAGGCAACTAAATAATACTGAATTTAGAGGCATCAAAGATAGGTTGGAACAAACCAGAAATAAGCTACAGGGTATTCAAGAGAAAATGCTTAGTTGTTGCTCAGATGAACTAGGTGCTGAAGAGAAACAACTCCTAGAGAATCTAGAAAAATGGTCATTAATAGAAGAAAGCATCCTTCAATAGAAAGCTCGAGCTAAATGGATAAAACTAGGAGATTCAAACTCTAAGTATTTTTCAGCAGTTATGAAGGAAAGAAGACAAAATAAGTCATCACAGAACTTGTTAATACATATGGAGATAGACTTACTGACCATCACCAGATCCAAGAAGAGATTATTGCCTTTTATAAGTCCCTGATGGGATCGGCTGTAGTCCAATTACCAGCAGTAAACAAGCAGGTGATGAAACTTGGACCAGTGCTCATTCATAAGCATCAGATCAATCTCTGTGCTGAAGTCACTGAAAAGGAAATCTATGATGGACTGTATGCTATTGGAGATGATAAGGCACCAGGGGTAGATGGATATAATGACTTATTCTTCAAATCAGCCTGGCCACTTCTTAGCTTAGAAATCTGTCAAGCAGTTAAGGAATTCTTTCAAACAGGGAAGCTATTCAGAGCAATCAACTGTACAATTATCACATTACTTCCTAAAGTTCCTAACCCTTCAAGCATTAAATAATACATGCCAATAGCTTGCTGCACAGTGCTATATAAACTCATTTCTAAGGTATTGGCCAACAGACTTCAGAAAGTTATAGCTTCTATAATTTCTGATAATCAAGCAGGGTTCATCCTAGGCAGAAAGGTGGTAGATAATGTCTTGCTTGCCCATGAGTTGGTTAAGTCTTATTCTAGGAAGAATATTTTATCAAGATATCTCATCAAGGTAGATATTCAAAAGGCTTATGATACAGTGGATTGGAGGTACCTGCATCAAGTGCTAGAAGGCTTGGGCTTCCCTGACAAATTCACTAAGTGGATTCTTGAATATGTGACAACTGTTAATTATACTATACTCATCAATGGGGAAGCAACTAAGCCTTTTGATGCAGCTAGAGGGCTGAGGCAAGGAGATTCAATGTCTCTCTTTTTGTTTGTTATAGCAATAGAATACTTGAGCAGGAACTTGAAAACATTGAAGTAGGAGAAGACTTTTCATGATCATCCCATGTGTTCAAGGCTAGATTTAATACACTTGAGTTTTGCGGATGATCTTCTCCTATTTACAAGAGGAGATGCTGCATGTAGCACTATTACATGACAAATTTAATATTTTCTCTGCAGCATCAGGTCTTAAAGCTAACCTAGTCAAAAGCTCTATTTACTATGGATCATTTCAGAAGCGAAACATGACATACATCAGACACTAGGCTATAGTCAAGGATCTCTTCCTTTCAGATACCTTGGGATACCACTTGATACAAAGAAGCTCTCTGTAATGCAGTGGCAGCCGCTCATTGATAAAATAATGGCTAGGATATCCTCTTGGACAACAAAGAAGCTCTCATATGCAGGTAGAATTCAATTGGTGCAACATGTAATCTTTGGTATTCAAGCTTATTGGGCTCAAATCTTCATCATTCTGGCTAAAGTTGTCAAAGCAATTGATGTCTACTGTAGAAGCTATATGTGGTCGGGGGAGAATATAATAACTAAAAAAGCATTAGTGGCATGGGACATGATCTGTTCACCTAGAGCAACATGGGGGCTTAACTTGATCAGCTTGGCACTATGGAATAAGGTTGAAATCACAAAAATATGCTGGGAATTGGCAAACAAGAAAGATAAGCTTTGGATCAAATGGATCCATAGCTACTACATTAAGGATCAAGTCTTTGCAACCATGGGATCTCCAAAGCAGGCATCATGGATGGTCAAGAAAATATTTGGAGCAAGGAGTAATCTGGATGCCATCAACAATAGCCAAACTCAACAAAGGAATGTAATCAAACAGGTTTATTTGCAACTATTAGGAGAATTACCTAAAATTCCATGAAAAGATTTAATGTATCAGAATCAAGCATGACCAAAATCAGTCTTCACAATGTGGCTACAAGTTCAGGGAAGACTGTTAACTGCTGACAAATTGAAGAACTGGGGTATGCAAGTGGAAGACACATGCTGCTTTGGAAATCAAACTTCAGAAACGTGAGATCATATATTTGCAGAATGTGAATTTGGTAAAAGCTTATGGTCCAGACTCATGCAATGGTTACAGATACAACAACCTACCACAACAACGTGGACTGATTGGCATCACTGGATTGTAATGAAAACAAAGGGACGATCTCAGGTGGCCAGACTACCCAAATTAGTATACGCATAATGTACACACAATTGTGTATTGAGATAAATGCAAGGATCTTTGAGAAGCAAGCAACTACATGGGGTGTCCTTGCCAGGAGAGTGGTCTGCATGTGCAATATTAGAGCTGAGGGTTATACTCATATCTTTCTTACAAAATGTAAATATTGAGTAGTTAGCATCGTGAGAGTAATTGTAAAAATGAGGTTAGGAGGCCAAGAAGGTTAGATTGAGATGTTTTTTCCAGTTTGGAAGTAGGTCGTGGTTATCTACTGCTTTGTAAATATTTACATTGGTGGTTAATACAAAGATGTCTAATTACCAAAAAAAAACTTTTACATATGCAAAGACTGAAAGTAGGATTTCCTCAAACTTGGAGACTAAGAATTCTCTCAAAAGTGATCATATTCAAAAAGTCGTGAATAATATCTATATTCATATTATCCGTTGGTTAACCTATTTTCTGTCCATATTAAATATATGACGGATCGAATATTTTATCCATTTATATATATATATATATATATATTACCCATTTTGGCCCACCCATATCCGATCTGACCCGTACATTTGCCGCCCCTAGGTCTATATGGCAAGGTCAGACGTTTTATTCTTGGAACAACAATTCTTCATTTTACTTTTTGATTTAACAATTAAGTGGCTCAAAATGACAAGAAGCCCCAAATTTGACAAGCTAAGCAAAGATAATTAGCGGAAATTGTCAGTAAAATACCAACAAAGAAAAGTGAAAAGCAAAATATACCCACACTTGTTTAAAATTTTCCGAAACTTCATCAAAATTTTGCTTTACTACTTTGCTTTGGAGGGTAATATAAAAGTAAAATTGAATATTTAAATTTGTAAAATACTAAATTAAAAGATTTTTTTTTAGACTATCTTTCAAGATTTCCAATCCAAGCTCAACCTCTCAAAAGCCAGTTAAATAAGAATAGAGGTCAATCGATCAGAACAAAAAATGGCCACAATAAGAAGATCAGTACGTTCAAATAGAAGAGAAAATATAAAAACTTAAGTCTATTATTACTGCATATGAAAAAAATAATATTATTAGGACTACAAAGGAACTTGTGAATAGCTGCAATGTGAAAATGGATAAAAAAGGAACCTAGGTGCGAGGTCTACACACTTAATGATTGTTAATCAATTGTGGCTGCATAATAATGCTTCAATAACGTAGACACATACAACCACCTAACTCAGGCACCCAAGTTAGAGATGGAGTTAGAGTATTACGGGTCCGGACAAATTCAGTAGATTTTACTTAAATCTTATATTTGTAAAATAAAATTTATTAAATATATATAAATATTTAATTACGAAATTAAAACTCATGCTCCACCCCCTTACCCAAGCCTTAGGCTTGGCATCTCTTTATGAGTTTAAATTATATAACAACATAAAAGAAGATTTGCATCATTATATTTTTATCGATTATAGCAAGTCATTTTTCATTTTATATTTCAAGTTATCATACCAGGTTTCATATTAAGAATTATTATGTCAGCTTAACATGATAGTATAAAATTCTTAAATGACAATGCATAGAACATTATCTCCTTCCTTATTTTTGCAACTAAATTTTTTTTTCTTTTTTTAAGAAGTTAATAAATGAAATAAAATTAAATAGACATGATAATTTGGGATCTTTACATAAACATCCACCAGATCTTAGACAACTATTTAAGTTAATTCTTCTAATTATTTAAGTATGGTCCATCCGCCGTAACCATTTTGTCCCTTCGGTGTATAGAGTAGCTAGCTAGCAGCCCATGACAATGAACGGCTTTAGTATGCCTCCTTAGATAAATTCAAAACGGGCAAAGATCACTTTTAGCTCAAATTGATAAAACTATTTATATTCGATAACAGTAAAAGTATATAAATTTTATATATTTTTATATATATATAATATGCAAAAATATTTTTACTCTGATAAAGTAAGTTCTTTTTCGGTAATTTCATCTCTCTTGATATGATTGACATACCTTTTTAAACTAAAATTTTAAAAACTTTTTGTTTTAAAAATTATGCTCCACTACATTGGTGCTATCACTACAAGAAAGTAATGATACGACACATTTATTTAGTGACATTTAAAATAAATGTCGGGAAAAAATAAATTTTCCGGCATTTATGACAAAATGTAGTAAAAATAACGGCATTTTTGACAAAATGTAGTAAAAATAACCACATTTGTAACAAAATGTAGTAAAAGTAACGACATTTGAATCAAAGTGTTGTAAAAATAATGATATTTGATACAAAATGTCGTAAAAACAATGACATTTTATATCAAATGTCATAAAACAATAACATTTGATACAAAATATCAAAAAGATTGTGACTTTTATTTTAAATGTCATATTATTAGTCGTTAATTGCCAATATTTACATTAATGTTGGAAATTTCCCTATATTTTCTAGTTGTAAATCATTCTTTGTCTAGAAGCAAAAAAATTATTATTTTTATTTAATACTATTTTTTTTTAGTATTGTGATAAGTACCCACAGAATAGATGAGTTCTCTTATTGTTAATCAATATTTTAAAAGGTTTTTCGGGACTCGCCGGCCTTTAGACACGGCACTTGTAAAATGGCATGAGATTCATGTGTATAATTTAATTTTGTGAGGCTTACACTCCAAGTGCCTAATTGTGCCCCTATTGTTCAATGCTTGGATGACCAAATAGTTCTTATGCAAATTATGCGTTAAATTTCTTAATTATTAGTATTATTGACCCTCAAGAATACTTTAACAAATGAATGATAAAGTTCTATTGATATTTTTTAACAAGATGAAGATTAAGATTAACTCAAATAACAAAATCATGAGTATTCCATATTTTCTAAGTGAGAACATCACAATGAATATTATTTGAACATTTCTTCTGAAAATATACATATATACGAAATATATATCTTCACTTACAATTGGTCTCTATTTCTTAGTTTTGTATCTCTAAAAATATTAGACTTTTATTATTTTATAATTTGAAACTAATTATGTATTTATTTATGAAGGAGTTGTATCTCACAATAATTTTAACACCATTGCATTATTTATACTTGCAAAAACATGTTAGATATTTTATTTTCTATGAGTTTTTTTTTTTATCTTTTTAAACTTTTAAGCTTTTAATGTACTTTCTATTGTTCTCATTATTATACTATTTTGTAAATTAAAAAATTAAAATATTACATTTAGTCAATAATATTACAAGTACTTGTTAAAAGTTGAATTTAAAAATAAAGTAAACAAAATTAAAACAATCTATAAACGGAGACCAAAAGTTAGCGAATTGGTAAGACCGCCAAACGGCCAAAGACCTAAGATGTTGGGGATTCTCAATTTGGCTCAATATTTTTGCAAACCCATTCTAATTTTAGTCAAATTTAATTTCTATCTCCGCAATATATTCCTCTTCTACAAATTGTTGTTCCGAAAAAAGCTATGTATGGAGAGTAACCTTTCTAATATTTTTTCTCAGGTTAACAAAATTAAGAAGACCGAAACTAATGAACGTGGGACCAAAAACAAAAGTGGGTAAGTTTGGAAAACATGCAAGACACTTCAATATTTTCAGTTTTTTTACATAGTTGTGATTCTATTTTATGTGATTCTTGTGCAGAGCTTCTGAAGAATATAAGACCAATTATTGGAAAGGAATGCTTGACTATGGAAAGATGGATCCATAAAGCCTTGTTGCAGAATTTATTCTAGAAGTTAAAATTACTTTATCTTTTATGAATTAGTTAGAGTTAAATTTTATTTGAGATATAACAGGTCATTTGATTTGAACGTCTAACTTGCAAGGAGAACCTCTATTATCTCAGTACTATGTTCTTTGAATACAACGTTTAAAGACATTTTCTATTTCATATTTGTTACATTGTGTATAAAGGTTGATATTTATGAATGTACAAATTAAATATATATTTGAGTCATGACGAAAAGTTAAATAAAAGATTATTATTCTTGTATTAGAAAATTTGATATGAAAATTTTAATGTGATATTTCACAAGATTTTAAAAAATGTCACTAAATTACTTGACATTCACTTAAATGTCATAAAACATTTATTGTCATTTACCAAAATATCACAAATTATAATGCGACCTTTTTAAAAAGCATTAAATAGATATCATAATTTATTTACCAATATTATTTTAAATGTCAGCAATTTATGTGACCTTTCAAAAAATGTCATAAATATATGTCGTAAATTTTTACCGATATTTATCTAAATGTCGGAAAATTTCCGGCCCCAAAATTTACGACATTTAATACAAATATAAATTAAATGTCGGTAAATAAATTTGCGATATTTACGCAGCATTTTATGACAATTATTTAATGTCATCGTATCCTTACTTTCTTGTAGTGTATGTGCTTCTAACTGTGGTGTAAGTTTAAAAGGTAGGAAACTTTTTCTTGGCCAATAATAGGCCAAGGCCACTGTCACGACCCAATTTCCCCTATATGTCGTGATGGCGTCCAACACTACAGCTAGGCAAGCCAACTTAATAAATTAAGCATATATTGATAAAATTTAAAACCAAGAAAAATAATAAAACTCAAATTCTACCATTGCGTGTGCCAAGACCTGGTTTCACAAGTGTATGAGCATCTAGTAGATTATACAAAACCTCAAATATTGTCTGAAATAAAAATAGACATAATGAAAATACAATGAGAGGCACTAGTAGCGCAGAACGGCTCCGAAAGTGCATCTCATCACTATGCCCCTGGATAACGTGGGTGTAAGACGATAGGTCCCCCACTAGTACTTGCCTCAGATCCTGCACAAAAAAATATATGCATCAAGTGCAGTATGAGTACGAAAACAACGTGTACCCAGTAAGTATCAAGCCTAATCTCGAAGTGGTAGAGACCAGATAACCGGCTTTGACACTCACTATGGGTCAATAATAATAATTAAAATAAATTATAATTATTCAAATCAGCATGGTTCACAAAGTTAACAATAATTTTATTCAATTAGCAGAAATAATAAGAATCCTTCAAATGCAACAATTTTCCGATTTATTAATTAAATCATACAATTTCAATGAAACTTCCAATTTATCAAATAGCTTTACAAGCTGCAATTCAATTTCAATAAATTTTCAATTTATCATTTAGTCTCATTTACAGAAATAACAATAATTCTTTAACAAACAGGAATAATAATATTTCAAAGATTTTCAATTTATCAATTAGCTTCGCAAGCTGAAATAAACTATTAAGGTATCGTGTAATTATTATTATTAAGCACGATTTCTGCCGAGGACGTACGGCCCGATCCAGAGTGTCGTGTACACTGCCGAGGGACGTACGGCGCGATCCTTAGATGCATCTATCCTGCCGAGGCGTTCGGCCCGCTCCACAAGAAAGGAGGATATTTTCTTATGTACCTCCGGAAGAAGAGTATATTTATTATAGGATAAATTCGGGAGGAAGAACAATTTCTTTTAACAATTAATTAATTTAAACAGAAAATCAAGCATATGAGATTTTCATCCTTTAATATCTTTATCTAATAATTCACAATATATTCATATATATCAATTAATATTAATTAAATAAAGAATATAATTTACACAAATAATTCGTGCTTTGAGTCCTAAACTACCCGGACTTTAGCATTAATAGTAGCTACGCACGGACTCTCGTCACTTCGTGCGTAGGTATCCCCCGCAATTAGCAACAATTATTCAATTTAATCCCTAAGGGGTAATTTTTCCCTCACAAGATTAGATAAGAGACTTACCTCGTTTTGCTCCAATTTAATCCACTAGAAGGTCTTTTTCACGATTATCCAACTCTGTCTGGCTCGAATCTAGCCAAAATAATTCGATACAATCACTAAAAATTATTGGAATCAATTCTATAAGAAAATACTACTTTTTTTCAAAAATAATTCCGACATTAATTAAAAATTCGTCTGTGGGACTCACGTCTCGGAGTCCGGCGAAAGTTACAAAATATGAATACCCACTCAACCACGAGTCTACCCATACCAAAATCACTAAATTCCGATAACAATTCGGCCCTCAAATTCTCAAATCTATCCAAGGGAGTTTTCAAACTTTTCCAACTCAATTCACCAATTAAATGATAGAAATAGTGATGGATTTCGGGTAATTTAACCATTATTGAGTTAAGAACAATTACTCTGTTATTTTCTCTAAAACTTTCCCAAAAATCGCCTAAATCCGAGCTCCAAATCGTTAAAAATGGAAAATCGGACGAAGTTCTATTTTCAGAACTTAAACTCTCTGTCCAGTGAATTCTTCTACGCGATCGCGAATGCACCAGGTTCCGACTCTACGCGATCACACCCCTCTTCACGCGATCGCGTAGCACAACACATGGCCCAGCTTCTTCTCAAGTTTCCTCTACGTGATCGCAAACACTGACACGCGATCGCGATACACACTGGCCAATCCTACGCGATCGCGGACGTGTCCACGCGATCGCAGTGAACAAATTCCCAGCTGCCCAAATTAACCATACGCGATCGCAACCCCATTCATGCGATCACGTAGAACAAATCCACCTCTGTCTAAATTACTCTACGCGATCGCAGACCAACTTACGCGATCGCGTATAAGGATACCAGAAGAAAATATGAGCAGTGTTTCAAAGGCCAAAAATGATCTGTTAGCTGTCCGAAACTCACCTGAGCCTCTCGGGACCTCAACCAATTATACCAACAAGTTCTAAAACATCATACGAATTTAGTCGAAACCTCAAATCACATCAAACAATGCTAAAACCACGAATCATCCTCCAATTCAAGCTTAATGAAACATAAAATTTCCAACTTCTTCATTCGGTACCGAAACCTATCAAATCAAGTTCGATTGACCTCAAATTTTGGACACAAATCATAAATGACATAACGGAGCTATAAAAATTTTCAGAACTGGATTCCAACTCTGATATCAAAAAGTCAACTCACCGGTCAAACTTCCAAACTTAAATTCCTATTTTAGCCATCTCAAGCATAATTTAACTACGGACTTTCAAATAAAATTCCGAACACGCTCCTAAGTCCAAAATCACCATACGGAGCTATTGGAATCGTCAAAATTCTATTCCGGGGTCATTTTCTAAAAAATATTGACCGAAGTCAAACTTTGCACTTTAAGGCTAACTTAAGGAACCAAGTGTTCCGGTTTCAACCCAAACACTTCCAAATCCCGAACCAACCATCCCCGCAAGTCATAAATCATTAAAAGAACATACGGAAAGTTTTATTTTTAGGGAAGGGGGTTCTAAAAGTTAAAATGACCGGTTGGGTCATTACATTCTCCACCTCTTAAATAAATATTCGTCCTCGAACGGGTTTAGAATTATACCTGGAGTGCTGAGTGAGTGTGGATATCTGCTCCGCATGTCTTCCTCGGCCTCCCAAGTCGCTTTCTCGACTGGTTGGCCCATCCACTGGACCTTTACTGCAGAAATCCTCTTGGACCTCAACTGGCGAACTTGTTTATCAACAATGGCAAATGGCTCTTCTTCATAACCCAAACTCTTATCTAGCTGAACTGTGCTGAAGTCCAACACTCCAGAGCATAGATACATGGAAAACCGGATGAACTCCCGATATACTGGGAGGCAATGCAAGCTCATAAGCAACCTCTCCAACTCGTCTCAACACCTCAAAGGGGCCTATAAACCTTGGTCTCAACTTGCCCTCCTTCCTGAATCTCATAATTCCCTTCATCGGCAAAATCTTCAAGAGAACTTTTTCACCTACCATAAATGATAAATCATGCGCTTTCTGATCCGCGTAACTCTTCTGTCTGGACTGTGCTGTACGAAGTTGCTCCTGAATCAACTTTACCTTTTCTAAGGCATCCCTTACCAAATCAGTACCATATAACTTAGCCTCACCGGGCTCAATCTATCCGATAGGTGAACGGCATCGACGGTCATATAAAGCCTCAAATGGAGCCATCCCGATGCTGGATTGGTAACTGTTATTATAAGAAAACTCGGCTAAAGGCAAGAAATGATCTCACTGACCTCCAAAGTCAATCACACATGCCCTAAGCATATCCTCCAAAATTTGAACTGTCCGCTATGACTGCCCGTCGGTCTGTGGATAAAAGGCAATGCTGAGCTCTACACGGGTCCCTGATTCACTCTGTACTGCTCTCCTGAAATATGAAGTAAACTGTGGGCCTCTATCTGATATGATAGAAATTGACACACCGTGCAACCGAACTATCTCTTGAATATAAATCTGGGCCAACCTCTCTGAAGTATACGTAGTCACAACAGGAATAAAATGTGCCGACTCGGTCAACCTGTCAACAATCACCCAAACTGCATCAAACTTCCTCAAGGTCCGCGGCAACCCAACTACAAAGTCCATAGTAATTCATTCCCATTTCCACTCTGGTATAGCCATCTGCTGAAGTAGGCCACCTGGCCTCTGGTGCTCATATTTAACTTGCTGGAAATTTAGACACCTAGCTACATACTCAACAATGTCCTTTTTCATTCGTCACCACCAATAATGCTGCCTCAAATCACGATACATCTTCGTAGCACCTGGATGAATAAAATACCGAGAACTGTGTGCCTCCTCTAGGATCTTTTTCCTCAGTCCATCCACATTAGGAACACATAGACGATCCTGGAGTCGCAGAACACCATACGCTCCAATAGTAACTTCCTTGGTACCACCTCGTAGTACCGTTTCTCGAAGAACCATCAAGTGTGGATCATCATATTGAAGAGCCTTGATCTTCTCAAATAGTGAAGACTAAGCTACGACACATGCAAGAACTCGGCTGGGCTCTAAAATATCCAGCCGCACAATTCTGTTGGCTAAGGACTGGATATCCAAAGCTAATGGCCTCTCTTCTGCTGAAATGAAAGCCAAACTACCCATACTCTCTGCCTTTCTACTCAAGGCATCTGTAACTATATTTGCTTTACCTGGATAATATAGGCTGAGTATCTGGAGCCAAGTCAATACAAAAATCAATATCACGATCAAGTGGTATACCTGGAATATCTGAAGGAAATATATCGAAGAACTCCTGAACTACTGGCACTGAATCAATAGTCGGAGTCTCTGCAGTAGTATCCCGAACATAGGCTAGATAGGCCAAACAACCCTTCTCAACCATGTGTTGATCCTTTATAAAAGAAATAACTTGATTAAATGAACTAACCGGCAGACCCTTCCACTCCAGCCTAGGCAAAGATGGAATAGACAAGGTAACA
>AWOL01S0003063.1:163095-178005 GCA_000715115.1 Nicotiana otophora | reverse complement strand
GGAGCGCCAACTGGCTGGCCTCCGCCTGGCTGACCTCCACCTCTAGGACGACCCCTACCCACCTGTCCTCCACCTCTTGGTGGTCGGACTACTGGTGGAGCAACTGGTCCGGGAAGCATAGGCTGCTGACCCTGCTGTACTGGTCTACCCCGAAGCCTGGGGAAAAACCTCCGCATGTGACTAGGATCCCCGCACTCATAATAACTCTTCGATGCGATGGGCTGCTGACTAAGAGTCTGGCCATAGGGAACTGAATACCCACTGGGAGGACCCTGAATACCTGATGGGCGGTAGGAACTCTCTGGTATAGCACTGAGATAAGGTCGCACTAGAGCACCTCGAGGAGGTGGTAATACTGGAAATGGGGGTCTGATGGACTGCCCCCTCACGAACTGACCTCTGCCACCAGACGGAGCATATCTGAACTCTCTAGAGTACCTGAACTGCTTATCTCTCATTATCTGCTCTCGGCTCCGCTGACGCACACCCTCAATCCTCCGATCTATCTCCACAACTCGCTCATAAGAAGTACCCATCTCAACCTCTCGAGCCATAGTGGCCTGAATACAAGTATGTAAACCGGCTACAAGCCTCTGCACTCTCTCCGCCTCAGTAGGGAGTATCATAAGTGCATGGCGATATAATTCAGAAAACCTCGCCTCATAATCAGTCACTGACATCTGACCATGCTGAAGCTGCTCAAACTAAAACCGCAACTCTTCCCTATGGGAGGGTGGAATATACCTGTCCAGGAAGATACAGGTGAACCTGTCCCAAGTCATGGGAGGAGAATCTGCTGGTCTGCCAAGAGCATAAGACTGCCACCATCTACGGGCTCTGCCCTCTAGCTGAAAAGTAGCAAAGTCTACCCCATGAGACTCTAATATCCTCATTTTGTGTAGTTTGTCCTTGCAACGATCAATGAAGTCCTGTGGATCCTCATGTTGCTCACCCCCAAAGACAAGAGGATGTAGTCTAGTCCATCGGTCCAATAGTTTCTGAGGATCGGTGGCTACAGTTGGCCTGGGCTCAGGTGTAGCTGTTGCCACTGGCTGGGCTCCTCCCACGGGTAGTGCACCCTTGGTTTGATATACAGCAGCTGCTTGTCCATGAGCCTGCGCGGTAGGGGTCTGTGCTCCCCCACCCGCCTGAGATGTGGCTGGGTCTACCGGAAATAAATCGGCCTGAGTCATATTGTCCATGAACCTCATCATACGACCCATGACATCCTGAAATCCCGGTGCAGATGTGAAATCCACTAGAGCTGGCACTTCCACAAGCACCTCACCATGCTCCTCAATAATGGAATTCTCTGCTGGACCCACTGGAGGGATAACTGAAACAGTCCTGGGATGTCCTCGCCCTCTACCACGGGCTGGAGCCCTCCCTCGGCCTCTAGCAACTGGGGGAGTAGCTCTTCCCTGGTCTGGAACCTCATTCGAGTGCGTTCTCACCATCTGAGAGAGAATAAGAGAAGGATGTTTAGAATTACATCAATTTCACGATGGAATATGAAGAAAGGACATTTTCTAACACCCTATAACCTCTCGAAGATAAGTACAGACGTCTCCGTACCGATCCGCAAGACTCTATTAGGCCTACTCATAACTTGTGAGACCTACGTGAACCTAGTGCTTTAATACCATGTTGTCACGACCCAATTTCACCTATATGTCGCTATGGCGCCCAACACTACAGCTAGGCAAGCCAACTTAATAAATTAAGCATATATTGATAAAATTTAAAACCAAGAAAAATAATAAAACTCAAATTCTACCATTGTGTGTGCCAAGACCTGGTTTCACAAGTGTATGAGCATCTAGTAGATTATACAAAATCTCAAATATTGTCTGAAATAAAAATAGACAGAATGAAAATATAAGGAGAGACAGTAGTAGCTGCAGAACGGCTCAGAACGTGCAGCTCACCACTATACCCCTGGATAACGTGGGTGTAAGACGATAGGTCCCACACTAGTACTTGCCTCAGGTCCTGCACAAAAAAAAGTGCAGCAAGTGCAGTATGAGTACGAAAACAGCGTGTACCCAGTAAGTATCAAGCCTAATATCGAAGTGGTAGAGACGAGATAGCCGACTTTGACACTCACTATGGGTCAATAATAATAATTGGAATAAATTATAATTATTCAAATCAGCATGATTCACAGAGTTAACAATAATTTTATTCAATTAGCAGAAATAATAAGAATCCTTCAAATGCAATGATTTTCTAATTTATTAATTAAATCATGAAATTTCAATGAAACTTCCAATTTATCAAATAGCTTTACAAGCTGCAATTCAATTTCAATAAATTTTCAATTTATCAATTAGTCTCATTTACAGAAATAACAATAATTCCTTAACAAACAGGAATAATAATTTATTAAATTCCAAAGATTTTCAATTTATCAATTAGCTTCGCAATCTGAAATAAACTATTAAGGTATCGTGTAATTATTATTATTAAGCACGATTTCTGTCGAGGACGTACGGCCCGATCCAGAGTGTCGTGTACACTGCCAAGGGATGTGCGATGCGATCCATAGCTGCATCTATCCTGCCGAGGCGTTCGGTCCGCTCCACAAGAAAGGATGACATTTTCTTATGTACCTCCGAAAGGAGAGTATATTTATTATAGGATAAATTTAGGAGGAAGAACAATTTCTTTTAATAATTAATTAATTTAAACAGAAAATCAAGCATATGAGATTTTCATCCTTTAATATATTTATCTAATAATTCACAATATATTCATATATATCAATTAATATTAATTAAACAAAGAATACAATTTACACAAGTAATTCATGCTTTGAGTCCTAAACTACCCGGACTTTAGCATTAATAGTAGCTATGCACGGACTCTCGTCACCTCGTGCATATATAGCCCCGGCAATTAGCAACAACTATTCAATTTAATCCCTATGGGGTAATTTTCCCCTCACAAGATTAGACAAGAGACTTACCTCGTCTTGCTCCAATTTAATCCACTAGAAGGCCTTTTTCATGATTATCCAACTATGTCTGGCTTGAATCTAGCCACAATCACTAAAAATTATTGGAATCAATTCTATAAGAATACCCACTCAACCACGAGTCTACCCATACCAAAATCACTAAATTCCGATAACAATTCGGCCCTCAAATCCTCAAATCTATCCAAGAGGGTTTTCAAACTTTTCCAACACAATTCACCAATTAAATGATAAAAATAGTGATGGATTCGGGTAATTTAACCAATATTGAGTTAAGAACACTTACCCCATTGTTTTCTCTGAAAATCTCTCAAACATCGCCTGAATCCGAGCTCCAAATCGTTAAAAATGGAAAATGGGACGAAGTCCCATTTTCAGAACTTAAACTCTCTACCCAGTGATTTCTTCTACGCGATCACGAACTTCATCACGCGATCGTATAGCACAAATTTTTACTGCCCAAACATTAACCCTACGCGATCGCATCAAGTCCCACATGATCGCGAATGCACCAGGTTCCGACTCTATGCGATCGCACCCCTCTTCACGCGATCGCATAGCACAACGCGTGGCCCAGCTTCCCCTCAAGTTTCCCCTATGCGATCGCAAATACTGACACACGATCGCGATACACAATGGCCAATCCTACGCGATCACGGACGTGTCCACGCGATCGCAGTGAACAAATTCCCCGCTGCCCAAATTAACCCTACACGATCGCAACCCCATTCACGCAATCGCGTAGAACAAATCCACCTCTACCTAAATTACTCTACGCGATCGCAGACCAACTTACGCTATCGCGTATTGATCACGCCCAACTCTAGTCCTGAAAAGGATAAGCGGTCGCTGCAAATATAATCCGTTCTAAGAGTCCGGATTCGAATCCCACAGAGAACTAAGGTTTCGCCATAATTGTTCAATATCGCTAAGAAGACAAGCTCGAATAAATTTCTAAGTTATAAAGATTAAGATTCTTATATCTAACTAATTAACTAAGAAACTAAAGCAGTAAATTAACAACTAAAGATACCAAGGGTTGGAGATTAAATTTAGGAGGTCTAGAGTTATGATTTCCCCACATGTTGGAATCTTTCTCGCTATGTTCCCTACAATTTTGCCTATGTATTCTCTACTGATCGTGAGCACTTTAGGTGTCGTAATTCTCTATCGAGCAACTACAACAATTTACTAGACATATTCTCTCAAACTACGCTAGTTGGCTTTATCTAACCGCTCATTATGACCACGTCAAGGCTTTGTTATTTCTAAACCTACTTTTAAACCTGTTGTATTGATTTCTCACATACGTTAGGAGTGACGTTGTTCAACAACCACCTAAATATGTATCCTTTCTCAAGCAACACATAATAAATAGGCACAGGCAATCGATGGCCATTCAATCAACTGAAATACGTACGTAGTTGAACAAATAGACAAATTCAAAGGTTAAATTATATTAAAACATAACAAGAATTCATCCTCCACGAGGTTCCATCAAAACCCTAGATAACAAATTAGTTACTCATAATAGTATGTAAAAACTACAATACTAAAAGTCATAACCAATAATGAAAAGTAGGAAGAAGAAGTAAAAAATTCGTGGTTGAATCTTTCTCCTTGTTTCTTGCGTATTCTTGCCTCCTTAGGTCGAATCCCCAGTCTCCTTAGGTCTAAATTATGTCGAAAGTATGTCAAAAAAGTCCTTAAAATACCGTTTTTCCATGTATATATACCAAGTAGGACCGGGCCCAAATGATTATACCTTCTCCTACGCGAAAAAGGACACTTTTCCAGGTCAGGACGTCCGCGGCTGCGGATTCAACCGCTGATTTGGCCGCGGATTTTACCCAGTGTTCTACCTCACATCCGCGGCCAGATCCGCAGCTACGGATGCGACTGCAGTTTTCACCCTGTTATGTTTGGCATTTGGGAAAACGTAAAACATAAAAGTTGTAGATCGTTGAATTAACTTTCCAACCATATATTGTGGAGCCCAAATAGAGTTTTGAGCAAAAGGTTATGTGCATTTTACTAGACAGTGCGCAATATGCCTACTCGATTCTTCGTTCGTTCTTAACTATCATCCGTTGATTCCCGAACACGATCCCGGCTTAGTTCCTTGGGGGTTTACTCAGACTTCAAAGATCCAAATTACATAAATTTATTTCCTAACATCTACATAGCTCGGAAGCACTCCTACAAGGCATAAAACACACAATTAGTTCAAAACACTAGCGATGAAAGCTCAAACTCAATTAAAGTGCAGTAAATTAGAGTGTAATAAGCGACTAAAATATGTAATTATAACCTATCATCAACACTCTACACTTAAACCATTGCTCGCCCTCGAGCAATCAAACTACACTTTATATAGACACGACCTTTTTAAACAATTCTCCTAACTCATCACACCAAGAATACTTAAAATAGACAAAGCACAAAAGCGTAACATCTTCACCTCAAGATTTGACTTACAAGTACCACGCATTATTCACAACTCACCCACTTACTCTAACATAGAGGTCATTGACATTACCTTTCCTTCATGAATCAAGTGCCCTCACACAACAAAAGAGAGTAGTTCCACACAATAAAATTTAAGAACACTTAGGAACTCAAGATAGAAAGAATTCACTCACTCTCAGAAATAACATTCAGATGCCACAAAAGATGCACCATAGGCTTGCCCGTAGTATATTACTCTACTAATCGAGCTCATTCAGTCTAGGATCAAGTAGGACTTTATTTGGTTGTAATGTAGGCTGCGGGACGGGTAGGATACATTTAGATATAAGAGTGACTACACCTCCCTAAGCACTTTAATACATATACTTTAACATTCAAACCCCATACTTATGTCAAACCAAACTCCACCTTCACATCAATGTATATTACCACATACTTCTTTAAGCACAATTACATCAAGAGTCACCACTTATCAAGGAATATTTTGTTTTTCACAGCAATACAACTATTTATTTTTCTTTTCTTTCTTTTTCAATTCAAGTAGCTCTTACTTTTTCAAAACAGTGCACCTTTCTCCTTATTTCATTAGTTCCACTCAAAAGCCAAACCATCTAGCCCACACTTTAACTTTTACACGGTTTATAATAATTCAAGTGCTCATGAGAGGTTAGAAGGTTCAAATAGATGGTTAATTCAAACAAATGGGTAAGGCTTGTAATGTGGTTGCCAAAGAAACATGACTGCAGGCTCAAATGAGTTAACTGCGATACATAACAATTAGGCGGGTAATATATATATATGGCTCAACAAAGAAACGCCTATATCACTTCCAAGACTGAACAAAACTACTATTTCGCTGTGCAAACACACGAGGTAAGTTCTAGGCATCAAATGTAATGCACAGAATAACACCCAAACCTCACACACATATGGCACATAACTCACTCAGGATTGGATTCATCAAGACACTCTAGTCAAAGCAGTTAAGCAAAGTTAAGCTTATACAATTTAAGGTACTTATACAAGAGTCAAAAAAATGAGCCTAAGCTTCACAACCAAAGTACTCACTATTCTCAAGGCATGACAAAGTCAAGAGATATTGCTTCAATTAAATTCATATCACACTTGCTCCTACTTCTAAAAAAAATAAAACTAACTTCACCCGGTTCAAAAAAAATCCTTGGAAAAGAACCGTGGCACAAAGAAAAACCAAGGGGGAATTACTACACTACCTAAAAAGAAAATCTTTTTGTCTTTTTTCTTTCGACTTAAATCCCTCAAGAAAAATATCTAATAGATCCATCATCGGGAAAAGTCCAATATTTTCTATTTTTGTAAAAATAAAAAAAAAAAGTTATTCAATTAAACTAACACAACTCAAATAGCATGGAAAGTCACCCAAACAATCTCCTCATCCCACACTTAAAATTGTGCATTGTCCCTAATGCACATCCCATACATACAAGAAGATAAAAGAAACTCCCTGGAAGGCCAAAGGCCGACGCACTAGCATCTCATGGGGTACTCGGACTTCTCCCAGGCCTGGTCCTTCATGCGGGTACCTCACACTTAGTTCCAACCATCTGGTTTGTTGTTGCATTCTTCCAATGGCTTTACGTTCCATGCTCCTAAAAAATCAAAAATCGACACTACAAAAATAATACTATAATAAAATAAATAAATAAATAAATAAAATAAAATAAAATAATAATAAAAAAATAAAGCTGGGTTACCTCCCAACAAGCGGTTAATTTAACGTCGCGGCATGACGAAAACTACTTTTTGTCTCTATCTCGAGCTTATGAATTGAACCCCCAATTTGGCTTCAAGTTTTCGGTTATGCTCCAAGGGTGGTAGAACAAATCTAATTGGCTCAAGCAACCATTATACTATTCTACACTTCTTGGCTTTTAGATGAGGTATGTAGTCTTGTCTTTCTGGCAAGAAAAATTCCAGAATGTAGGCACCTTGTTCCTCATTACTTGACTCCTCAATCGGCTTGGATGACTCTATTTCCATATCGTCATCCAAGCACAATGTGGAGAAATGTTTGGAGTGAGGCCAAATGCGCACAAACACATGAGCTTCAGGACTTTCAACTTCCTCAACATCAATGATACTAGAGTCAACAAAATTTATATCCTCAAAGTTCTTGGCTGACTCTAGTTTCACTTCTTCAACATCGATATCTTCAAATTATAGTTAGCTAGGTGGTTGATGTTCTACTCTGACCTCCTCAATTAGCACCTCAAATTCATGCTCCTCTTGGCTACTATTCGTAAAATTGCCTTGCTGAGCATTAAAAGCTTCAACTAGTTGACTCACTTGTGCCTCCAGGTTGCGAATAGTAGCATCTTGCCTTTGTATGTGCAGTTGTTTCTCATTATTTTGTTCCACAAGGCACCTTAGCATCTCCTTAATCTCTTTCAGGTCATCATCCCTGAGTTCTTTGTTCCTATTAGCTCCACAAGAAAAAGAAGAACCGTCAAAGTAAGGGGTTAGGGGAAGATAAAAAAATATAAGCACAACCATGAAAGTGGCCATCTTGACCACCACACATATCACATACATTCCACACATAAGATTGAGTTGGTGCACATAACTCGCTCTTGGAAATATTTAAAAAATTTTGCCATGGATGATTTTCTCCACAATATGCATAAGGAGGATTAAAAGTAGAATTACCAACATCAAAACTCTCATAATTTCAAGATGCCATATTATTTTTAAAAAAGAATTAAGAAGTAAAACAAAAATAAAAAAAAATTCAAATACAGAAAATAAAAATAAAAGTTCAAACTTGAAACCTAACAATATGTACACCTAAAGCTACACCGTTAGTTCCCCGGCAATGGCGCCAAAATTTGATCACGCCCAATTCTAGTCCTAAAAAGGATAAGCGGTCGCTGCAAATATAATCCGGTGTAAGAGTCCGGAGTCGAATCCCACAGATAACTAAGGTTTCGCCATAATTGTTCAATATCGCTAAGAAGACAAGCTCGAATAAATTTCTAAGTTATAAAGATTAAGATTCTTATATCTAACTAATTAACTAAGAAACTAAAACAGTAAATTAACAACTAAAGATACCAAGGGTTGGAGATTAAATTTAGGAGGTCTAGAGTTATAATTTTCCCAAATGTTGGAATCCCTCCCGCTATGTTCCCTACAATTTTGCCTATGTATTCTCTACTGATCGTGAGCACTTTAGGTGTCGTAATTCTCTCTCGAGCAACTACAACAATTTACTAGACATATTCTCTCAAACTACGCTACTTGGCTTTATCTAACCGCTCATTATGACCACGTCAAGGCTTTGTTATTTCTAAACCTACCTTTAAACATGTTGTATTGATTTCTCACATACGTTAGGAGTGATGTTGTTCAACAACCACCTAAATATATATCCTTTCTCAAGCAACACATAATAAATAGGCACAGTCAATCGATGGCCATTCAATCAACTGAAATAAGTACGTAGTTGAACAAATAGACAAATTCAAAGGTTAAATTATATTAAAACATAACAAGAATTCATCCTCCAAGAGGTTCCATCAAAACCCTATATAACAAATTAGTTACTCATAATAGTATGTAAAAACTACAATACTAAAAGTCATAACCAATAATGAAAAGTAGGAAGAAGAAGGAAAAAATTCGTGGTTGAATCTTCCTCCTTGCTTCTCGCGTATTCTTACCTCCTTAGGTCTAAATTATGTCGAAAGTATGTCGAAAAAGTCCTCAAAATACCATTTTTCATGTATATATACCAAGTAGGGTCGGGCTCAAATAATTATACCTTCTCCTACGCAAAAAAGGACACTTTTCCAGGTCAGGACATCTGCGGCCGCGGATTTGGCCGCGGATTTTACCCAGTATTCTACCTCATATCCGTGGCCAGATTCGCGGCCGCATATTCGACCGCGTTTTCACCCTTCTATGTTTGGCATTTGGGAAAACGTAAAACATAAACGTTGTAGATCTTTGAATTAACTTTCCAACCATATATTGTGGAGACCAAATTGAGTTTAGAGAAACAAGTTGTGTACAGTTTACTAGACAGTGCGCAATATGCCTACTCGATTCTTCGTTCGTTCTTAACTATCATCCGTTGATCCCCGAACACGATCCCGGCTTAATTCCTTGGGCTTTTACTCAGATTTCAAAGCTCCAAATCACTTGAATTCATTTCCTAACATCTACATAGCTCGGAATCACTCCTACAAGGCATAAAACACACAATTAGTGCAAAACACTAGCGATTAAAGCTCAAACTCAATTAAAGTGTAGTAAATTAGAGTGTAATAAGCGACTAAAATACGTAATTATAACCTATCATCACGTATAAGGATACAAGAAGAAAATATCAGCAGTGTTCCAAAGGCCAAAAATGATCCGTTAGCCATCCGAAACTCATCCGAGCCCCTCGGGACCTCAACCAATTATACCACCAAGTCCTAAAATATCATACGAACTTAGTCGAAACCTCAAATCACATCAAACAACGCTAAAACCACGAATCATCCTCCAATTCAAGCTTAATGAAACTTACAATTTCCAACTTCTTCATTCGGTACCGAAATCTATCAAATCAAGTCCGATTGATCTCAAATTTTGCACACAAGTCATAAATGACATAACAGAGCTATAAAAATTTTCAGAACTGGATTCTGACTCCGATATCAAAAAGCCAACTCCCCGGTCAAACTTCTAAACTTAAATTCTTATTTTAGCCTTTTCAAGCCTAATTTAACTACGGACTTCCAAATAAAATTTCGAACACGCTCCTAAGTCCAAAATCACCATACGGAGCTGTTGGAATCGTCAAAATTCTATTCCGTGGTCGTTTTCTAAAAAATATTGACCAAAGTCAAACTTAGCACTTTAAGGCCAACTTAAGGAACCAAGTGTTCCGGTTTCAACCCAAACACTTCCAAATCCCGAACCAACCATCCTCGCAAGTCATAAATCATTAAAAGCACATATAGACAGTTTTAATTTTAGGAAAGGGAGTTCTAAAAATTAAAATGACTGATTGGATCATTACAGCCACCATCAAAATAACATCTGCATAAGTCAAGAAAGGCAAAAAGTAATAGTATTAACTACGTATGTATATAGTCGTAAGAGAGGTGATGTATCACCGATTGTTTAGACCAAACTGACTATTTATCTTCTTTTTTCTTTATTTTCTTTTCTCCTTACTAATTTAGTTTATACTTGAGACTCTATTTGATTCCCTACTTCAATTATATTCTCTATTGAAGTGTTTAAGACTTTAAGTACAGTTTACTTAAATCAGCTCAATAATTTCTTAGAGTACTCTCTTTGGTTACCTACCTTTATTATACTCTTTTAATCATTTGTCTCGACTTATGTGATAAACTTTCCTGATTTGTTTGCCCCTACAAAAATAATACTTTTCTATATTCAAAAATAATTTTACTTTAAACTTTTAATTTTACTCTTAATAATTTATAGCCAAATAAATATTTATGATTTATTTTAAACCACACGTTTATTATTTTTTTTAAAAATCTAAACTTTATGCTTAATTAAAATACACCACATAAAATGAGACTGGGTGAATATAAGATAATTCTAAGAAGAATTACCCTCGGTGGCAGAGCTGTCACGAACCAAAATTCTACCACAGGCGTTGTGATGTAAGCCGATTTCAATTATATTTTTGGAGCCATTTTTTTTGAAACTAACAACGGAAGCAATTACAATATACAACCTCCCAAGACTGGTAGTACTGAGTCACGAACTCTAACTGAATATATGGAATGATCACGAGAACCGAATATACAATGCTGTTTGATTAAAATTAACAGTACAATGAAATGAAAAGACTCCAAGGAACTGCGACAACCAAGCAACTCTACCTTGAATCCTTACGATCCCGCTTTAACTCTTCTCAAGTCCAATGTTTCCAATACCTAGCTCTGCACAAAATGTACAGAAGTGTAGTATGAGTACACCACGGTCGGTACCCAGTAAGTATCAAGACTAACCTCAATAGAGTAGAGATGAGGTACAATCAAGACACTCACTAGTCTAATAACATGTGCAATATAATATACAAAATAATAGAAAATAAATAATAATAAGGGCAGGATAAAACAACCAGTGATATGTACAACAGACAACAAGAATACCATTAATATCACTCAACGATTAATAAACACAATTACACCCAATTAAATCAAGTCCTTCAAATAAATGTCTTTCACATATAATTCTTCCAGATAACTCTCTTTCAAATATAATTTTCTCAAATAATTATTTTTCAAATATAATTCTTTCATATAATACTTTCTAAGTAAAAATCCTTCCAAATAAATATTTTGAATATAATTCTTTCAATTAAAAAGTCACCATGTGACACCTCATTTCAATCAAAAAAATACGGGTCTCGGCCCTTTTTCATATTTTCACGGCACCTCGTGCTCATAACTAAATCATCATATTTCTCCGGTACCTCGTGCCCTCATTTTATATCACAACTGCATGGACAATTCACGTGCCAATTATCATTATCATTTTATCACAGCACCTCGTGCCCACATTTCATACCACAACTGCACGGATAATTCACGTGCCAAATATCTTCATTATTTACTCACGGCACCTCGTGCCCACATTTCATTTTATAAACTGCCTGGCAATAGTCATAGGCTCTCAATTTCAACATAAATCAGATTGTTATCAATTTACCAACAACAAGACAAATTGCACAAGGTATAGAAGTAAACACAAGAAAATCACAACATCACATGAAAATTATCAACACCACAACCCCACATTATCACATATCGTCCCTAATAATAGCCACCCTTATCGCTCCTATTGTCACCCTTATTACTCCTATAATCACCCTTATCGCTCTGCCCAGATAATACCAATAGCCACCCTTATCGCTCATATTGCCACCCTTATCGCTCCTATAGCCACCCTTATCGCTTCGCCCAGACAATATTCCAACAAACACAATAGTGAAATGCCACTCTTATAACCACATAATATCAACAGTGAAATGCCACCCCTATCTCCCCAAAATAACAACTCACACAATACAACAATTTATACGGAAAATTATCACAGCAACATAACAAAATTAGTTCATATCACAATTTGCCCAATGGTCACAACCAAATTTCAAAGCTACAACCAAGTCAACTAATTTCACTACAAATATCCAAAAGCTCCACACAATGTGTACAACACCCAAAAATAATTAATAGAGATAGAAATTACTCAACATAAAGCAAAGTCTTCATTAAATTTAAATTTTTAATAATTATATAAACACCTCTTCTTAAGCTCATTTAATTAATTATTTGCAGAGGAAAAATCTATAATGAAATTAAATTCCAATAATTATCAAACCAACAAATTTGCAGAATTACATAAATAATCAAGTAACAATCACATCAAATTGTCATATAACAACAGATTCAACAACAACAAGGATTTAGGCACGACAATTAGATGATTAAATATATAACAATTACCCAATTTACCACACAATATGCTCAGAACTTTAACTCAATAAAATTTACACATATAAGCCGAGTACGTACTCGTCACCTCGCGTACACGGCTTTTCACATTTCACAAATGGCACATAAGACTCGATGCCTAAGGGGTAATTCCCCCACTCGAGGTTAAGCAAGACACTTACCTTTTTGAAGTTAGGCCAATATTCCAAAATAGCCTTCTTGCTTGAATTGACTTCCGGAAAGCTCAAATCTATCCAAATTAATTGTATAACTTCATTAAAATTCATCGAAAATAATTCCGGATAATAATACGTCGATTTAAAATTTTATTCCAAAAAGTCAAGAAAAGTCAACGCGGGACCCTCCTCTCGGAATCCAACATAATTTTTATGAAATCCGAACACACATTCCGATACGAGTTCAACCATACCAATTTTATCGAATTCCAATAATAAATCGACCTCCAAATCGTAAATTTAAACCAAAAGAGTTTTCTAAATTTTCAACCCAATTCACTAATTTAGTGATAAAAACAACAATAGATTCATGTAATTTAATCAAAATCAAGTTAGGAATTCTTACCCCAATGTTTTCCCTGAAACACTCTCGAAAAATCACCTCACCCGAGCTTCCTTGGTCTAAAAATGGAAGAATAACATGAATTTGGACTTTATTCTGCTGCCCAGGGGTTTGTTCTTCGCGTCCGCGAGACTCCCCTCATGTTTGCGACGAACAAATTCTTCAAAAGGCATTTTCAAACTCTTCTCAGACAACCTTTGGTATAACGGTCATAATATTTTGTACAAAACTTCAAATAATTAATGGTTTGACTTTCTGAAACTAGATTCCAAGAGCTATAACTTTTATTTGTTGTTCATCTTCCAATTCCTTATGGATTACGAGATATAAGCTTCCAAAATCAGCCATATGCAACAGAGATTTTCAAACTCTTCTCGGACAACCTATAGTGTATCTACCATAACTTTGTATACACAACTTTAAATGATAAATGGTTTACCTTTATGAAAACTAGACAGAAAGGGCTACAACTTTCATTTTTGGATAATCTTCAAATTCCTTATAAATTGCGATATATAAGCCTCTAAAGTCAGACGGCGAACAACAAAATTTCCTTCTTCGCGAACGCAAGAGGCTCCTCGCGAACACGAAGAACAACACTAGAACCAGAAACTAGCAGCATCAAAACACCCAAACTTGATCCGGAACCACCCCAAATCAAATCCGAGGCCCTCGAGACCCCGTCCAATTGTACCAACCAGTCCCAATACATAATACGAACCTGCTCAAGGTCTCAAATCACATCAAACAATATCAAAGCCACGAATCATACCCCAATTCAACCCTAATGAACTTTCAAATTTCAAACTCTATATCTTGTGCCGAAATACATCAAATCAATCTGGAATGATTTTAAATTTTGCACACAAGTCATAATTGACATAACGAAGCTATTCCGATTTTTAGAATCGGATTTCGGCCCTGATATCATAAAGTCAACCCCCCGGTCAAACTTCCCAAAAATGCATCTTTTGCCATTTCAAGCCAAATTCCTCTACGGACCTCCAAATAATTTTTCGGACACGCTCCTAAGTTCATAATCACCATATGGAGCTATTGGCATCATCAAAATTCTATTCTGGAGTCGTCTTCACACAGTTCCGACTACGGTAAAAATTCTAAGACTTAAGCTTCCGTTTTGGGGACCAAGTGTCCCAAATCACTCCAAATTATCCGGTAACTGAATTCAACTACACGCGCAAGTCAATACACATAATAAGAAGCTGCTTAGGGCCTTATGCCGCCAGACGAGGCTTAAATTTATAAAACGACAAGTCGGGTCGTTAAAAGAACTAGGGGCGAAAGAGAGTTCATTTGTATCCTCTTCGACGGAAAATTGCATTATACATGTAAGGTTATTTATATATATATATATAAATA
>AWOL01S0003063.1:149880-161209 GCA_000715115.1 Nicotiana otophora | reverse complement strand
TATATATATATATATATATATATATATATGAGATGTTAAATCCCTGTTACTTTTTATTTTTATTTTTTAAACTCCCTCGGTGAAATCTTTTAACTATGCCACCGTTACCCTACATAATCTGACCAGCTCCACCCTAAATGACACGAGGGTTTGGCAGACTGGTTAGCGTCGGTTATAGAGCTCATTAGAATTCTAGCTAGGGCTTTAGGGGAAGGGACACAAAGAAATTAAAGGAAACAAATAATTGCAAGTATAGGTGGAGCTATTGAGTTTTTGTCTTTATTTTTATTTTTATTGAAATTCAATATGTTGAATTTGCCAGCAATTAAAATCGGTCTCCTTCTTGTTATCAAGAGTCGTCTGAAAAGGAGCTGGCATTACTTTCGGAAAATCTAGGAGAACAGCTCGACAAGCCTATAGTGAATGTCAAATAGCACTCCTCATTTTCTTTAACATTAACAATTAAGCATCGGCAAAAGTTATTTTTACAACTAAGAATAATAATTGGTGGCATTTGTTTACAAAACAATGTTGAAAAACATTGTGATTTTAAAAAGAAAACATTTTCGAACTATGTTTTATTTTTGGAAAGCAAAGAAGGAAGAAAATCAAGAAATTCTTTTAGCCCACTGAATGAACTATTTTAATCCGCAAATATAACAATATAAAGCCGCTCTTTTTTTTCCTTGTTAATTATTGAAAATTATTTTGAGGAAGAATCAAAGCACTTCATTATTGAGTAGACAGTTTTATGTTCAGCCGATCAAAGTAATAAATATCTACACCACAATTAAAAAACATTAGTGTCATTCATTTCGACCACACAAGTATGAGTACAATTCCTTTTCTATCTCTCTAGTCTATATCATCTATTTATAGTGACTTGCATGCCAAATATTCATTATATATACCATTGAGTGAGAAAATGGACATAAAAATGGAAGAAACATATTGTGAAAGGCCAGCAAGTCCAAGCTCTCAATATTTGAACAGCTCAAACTTGTCTCTCTCTGTTATTGTTGTTTTAGAATCAAAAATTCCAATTGAAATTGAAGATTCTAAGGTCTTTTCCTTACTCAAGGATGTCTTCTTGCCTATTAATCCACGTTTTTCCTCAATCATGGTATGATGCACTACCTTTCCCTTAATATGACTTATGCTTGCATATATTATTCTTTCAAATTTGTTTCTTCTTAAATATTTAAATTACTAGCAATATCTTATTGGATTAGATTAATATCAGTGGATCATTTATCAGTCACTCGTTCAATGTCTTTTATGGTAATTTTTTTTTGTCATTTTAGTTATTTCACAAGAAGAAAAGAGTGGATCTATTGAATTTCAAGTATTCGGTTTCACGAGTAAGAGACACAATTCGAAAATTTGGTATATGATCGACAACGAGAAAAATAAATACAACATCTAAATGGATATGGGCAATATTAGTCAACCATAAACTTTGCGTTTGCGGATAGAATCCATGAGTCTCTCTAAACCTAACGTGGTAGTTTACCATTATAGGACTTTCTATCTATAGATTAAGCCATTACCAAAAAGCTAATTCGTTCAGAACTCAATTAACTGCTTCTATAGAGAAGGTGGAGCGCCCTTGGCTCCGCATTATAGTATTTTACCATGACATCTTGATTTATGGAGCTTTATCTTATGATAGTTTAACAAGAGCAATTTGATCTTATTGGCTTGCTTATTGAACTTGTTTAAGTTACTTCGCCCGTCTATTCCCTTTCATTGTATATTACTGTCAACACAAATATAGGCGGCTTGATTTGCCATCTCCACTTTATACCATCAGCTAAATTTAATTTACTATAAAAATTTACGTGTTTTATTTTTTCGGGTTACTAATTCTATTTATTATACCTTTTAATGACATGATAATGTACTTGTTATGCCTTAGGCTTGCATGCATATTGTTCTTTCATATTAATTAGCATAATCTGCCGCAACCATGACTTGTGTCACAAGCCGTCAGGACGAAGTGGATGAACTCCCTTTATCCACAACCTACTAATCCGTTTTAAGATGCAGAGAAAATTTTCTCACATGAGACCCTAGCCGTCATATATTGATGGGAAAAACATATCTTTTCCTACACCTTTAATCGGGGGAGGGGGGAGGTATATATATATATATATAAGTAGGGTTTAATAGGAGGACATGCTAATGGGCTAATTAGCATCCCTTATGGGTGGAGCCGACCCAATAGTAATATTCCAACAACTCTACTATAAACATTTACGTATTTTATTTTTCAGGTTATTAATCTTACTTCTTATACCTTTTAAATGGTGTGATAATGTATTTCTTATGCTTCATATATATAAGCTTCTACTAATTATACTATCTTCTCTAATAGGTCACAGAAAAGAAAGGTGCAAGGAAATGGAAGCAAGTTGAAGTAAACATTGAAGACCATGTAAAAACCCCAGTATTTCCAGCTGAACAATCACTTATTTTCTACGACGAGTGTTTTTCCAATTACCTATCAAAATTAGCTATGGATCCATTCCAACAAAATAAACCATTGTGGGAAATTCACTTATTAAAATACCCAACAAGTAACGCAGCTGGAAATTTAATTTTCAAGTTACACCATTCACTTGGAGATGGATATTCATTAATGGGAGCACTACTTTCTTGTTTACAAAGAGTTGACAATCCATCACTTCCTTTAACATTTCCTTCACGTCAAAGCACAATTTTGAGTACGAAAAATAGAGCTATTAATATTGTGAAATGTGTACCTAATGTTTTTATGAAACTTGTGAATAGTGTTCAAGATTTTGGGTTGAGTGTTCTGAAAAGTACGTTGATCGAAGACGATCGGACGCCGATCAGATCGGGCGATGACGGAGTTGAGTTCCGGCCGATTGAGATTGCTACTACAACGTTTTCTTTAGAGAGCATTAAACAGATCAAGGCCAATCTCAAAGTGGTAAGTTTCTGAACATATTCTTGATTTATATGGTATTTCTAATAGTTTGCAGGAATGAAATGGTAAATTAAGAAAAAGACATCTAACACTTATATATGCACAGTTGGAAATCTGTGATAGTTTGAATGAAAGATTTAACTTATACATATGTAGTGTTAAAATTTTGCACGGATCATTGTAGTTTAATCATTCTCTTACTAGGGTAGCTTTGTTGTATGCAACTTGTATAACTTGGGATTCCAATCTATCATGTTTAGTTTCTATTCTTTGTTATGATACTTTTCATTTACGGAACAGAGATATTTCTATGATATACCTCTGTTTTCAGAGGTGAATTTAAGGTTTAAGTTTTATTGGTTCAACCTTAAAATTATGGGTTCAGACCTATTATTTATTGCAATTTTCCTGAATTTTTATATATAAATTTATGTTATGCGCCGAAAGTACTGGATTGAGATGAACTTGGTGTCTGAAAGCTACATCCGCCACTCTCTGTTTTGGCTTGGTTGTTTAATAATATTTGCTGCCTTAAAAAATCTATTATATCATGTTAGTATTATTTTTATCAAGTTACCAATTAATGTTTATCATTAAATTTTATTACAATTTTTTATAATCAATTTCATTACATAAATATTTTTTTTACGTTGTCGGTACATATAGGAGTTGAACGGCATATTAGTTGGTGCAGCTAATTAAGGGGTATGATCTATGACATGTCGCTTGCTTAGACAAGTAATAATTGCCAGGCATTAATAACAAACCTACTATATTATGCCACATTGAAAACATTTTATTACAGATTATGCTAAATTTTGGCATTAAAAGAAAATCATCGGTGAGAAATTAACCCTAAGATTTTATCGGCCGTCCTTTGCAGGCCTAATGGTATCGTAGACATTAATTTGAGGAATTTAACTTATATTTAGTGATAACGCAAATGGATATTTACTTTTTGGGTTTTCATTTTTTTTGGCCAGGAAATGAACTAGTGTGATAAGAAAATAGTGCCACATAGAACGAAGTAGAAATGGCATGGGATAATCACTTTTTAACATGGTATTTAGTTATTATTCAGTATTTTTAATGTTGAGCAAAAGTAACACTACTTTATTAAAGTTAATACGAAAAAACGTTTTTACTGTCTCTTCATGAGTGCTATGTAAATATTAAGGACATGGTGTCCTTACATTTACACAGCACATATGAAGTTAAGGATGTCATGTCCTTAACGTTTACACTGCACATATGAAGTTAAAGACATGATATCCTAAAGTTTAACAACGGAAGATGCAAATACATGACACTTTGTCCTTAATATTTATACAACATTCATGAAGTTAAGGACACTATATCCTTAATATTTATACAACACTCATAAAATTAAGGACAATAACATTTATAGTGCACATATGAAGTTAAGGATATGATATCCTAAAGTTTAACAACGGAAGGTGCAAATACATGACACTTTGTCCTTAATATTTATATAGCATTCATGAAGTTAAGGATACTATATCCTTAATATTTACACAACACTCATAAAATTAAGGACAATATGTCCTTAATATTTACACTGCACATATGAAGTTAAGGACACCGTGTCCTTAACATTTACACTGCACATATGAAGTTAAGGACATGAGGTCCTAAAGTTTAACAACAGAAGATGCAAATACAAGTTAAGGATATTATGTCCTTAATATTTACACTGCACACATGAAGTTAAGGACACCATGTCCTTATCATTTACGCTGTACATATGAAGTTAAGAACATGATGTCCTAAAGTTTAACAACGGAAGGTGCAAATACATGAAACTTTGTCCTTAATATTTACACAACATTCATGAAGTTAAGGACACCATGTCCTTAATATTTACACAACACTCATGTCTAGCATAGGAGTATTTTCGTCCGGCGGGTAAAATTTATTAAGCACTGGCTAAAGAGTAAATACATTTTAAACAGTGGTTAAAGAGTAAAAACATCTCTAATTAGTGACTAACTGTGGACTTCCTCCTAGAACGAAACGGAATGAGTAACAGTTACAAGCCGAAGCTAGTCTTTCCGCAGGAGGTCCCGTCGAACCCAGTAGCTTTAATAAACCATGTATTTGTCTTAAAATATTTATTGAATTATACAAATTATCTTAATTCAGAACTCGATAACTTAAAAAGACTAGAATTCCGAATCCATAAATTTTAAATTCTGATTCCGTGTCCAACAGTTACGGCAAGATTTCGTCATTTTAATTACTAGCATAATTGTTTTTGCTTGTTTTCTGAATGTTTGCAGACAATAAACGACGTGATTACTGGAGTAGTAATATATGGCACAAGACTTTACATGCAAGGAATAAACAAAGAAACTAGCAATGGAAAATGCACTGCACTTGTTTTATTCAACACTAGAGCTGTTGGAGGTTACAAATCAGTAAGTGAAATGATTAAACCTAATTCAGAAATGCCATGGGGAAATCATTTCACTTTCTTGCCTGTTTCACTGCCAAAGTTAACTTCCACTGATTCACTTAATCCTCTTGGATTTGTTCAAAAAGCCCGTCGTATTATTAAGAGGCAAAGGAATTCTGCATCTGTTTTTCTCACCGGTAGGCTGCTTGAAATCTTGAGAAAAGTTGAAGGTCCTGAGGTATGTCTAGTTACTACTAAAAAATAAACTAGAATTAGCAACGAACTTCGTAGTTAATTTGTTGTTAAATCGCTCGTAGCTAACAGAAGTTTTTAATAATTTATAGCTAATCCGTCACTAAGTATGATTAGCGACGAATTTTATTGTTTAGCTACAGAATTTGTCTTTCGCTAATTTCTATTTTTCTATAATTACAGACAACAGCTAAATATATTCATGCAACGTTGAAACACACGAGCATGGGAATTACAAATCTGATTGGACCATTGGAAGAGATGGCTTTGGCAAACCACCCTATAAAAGGACTTTACTTTGCTGTTGTTGGTGCTCCTCAGGTACTTTTTGTGTAAAGACTTGTCACTATTACGAGAAGCTATTATATGAAGTTTATGGGTTCTATATTTATCAATTAACTTATAGCTCGTCTTAATTATTGAGTCCGCAATTAAATATTTATATATACATATTTAATAAATTTTCTAATACAAATATATGGTCTAACCAAAAGTTACTAGGTTCGTCCGAATTTGTTCGTGATACTCTAGCTCCGCTTATGTATTAGTGGTGAAGACAAAATCTAGAGTCAGTGAATTCAGAAGGATATGAATGAACTTTAAATTTGCTAAATATATAGAGAGAGGCGGATCTAAGATTTCTAGTGCATGAGTGCACTACTAAAAAAAGGATGAAAAAAATGTATCAAGTAAGAATTGATTCCTATACCTCTTGCTAAATAACTCCACCTTCAACCAAGTGAACCATTCAAACTTTTTGGAGCAAGGGTGCCAACAGTTAATATTATACCAAATTTAGAAAATATATACATAAAATATCTAGTTTTACGGAAAGACCATAAGTTCACGTGCCCCACAACTGCACCTATAAATCCGCGCATATTAATATTAATATATATATAATTCGAGCTAAAATAATAAATTCAGTTGAACTCACTAAACCCGCCTTCTGTGTTTTGCAGAGTCTATCAGTGACAATGGTGAGTTATGTGGACAAGCTTAGAGTTGCAATTGTAGTGGAGAAAGGCTTTATAGATCCAAACAAGTTAAAGTCTTGCATTGAATATGCCTTTGATACCATTTTCAATGCAGCAGTACTTAAGTCATCTGTGGAGATATAGGAGCAAGTACACAATCAATTTTCGTATTTTAAGTATTTCGTATAATTTATCTCTTATTCAGTGCAATACCTTAAAGTTTCTTGACGATGCTTTCGCCCTTTGATTAATCCTTAACAACAATTTATGTCACTCTTCATTTGTCCCATTTTATAGTACTATTTTGGGAGTTAAGAATTTTCTTTCTTTGATTACAAGTTTTAAACATTTTTATTATATAGGATTTGGAAAATTATACAGAAAATTATTTTAGAGAAAAAGAGGTATTTTAGAATACCTCGCTCTTATCATATTGTTCTTTCTAACTTACCAGCCTTGAACTCTTGATCTAATGGTGTGGAAGAAACTTCCTCAACCATTATGACAAAGAGTGACCAGTGTCCTTTTATCAACAATTCTTTGTATTTATTAAAGGCCTAGTGCTTTAAAATGAAGAATTAACCGAAATAGTCGCTCACCTAAGTTTTTAAACTAAAAACACCCGGCGAATGTATAACATATATAATTCATGTATAATATGTATATAATGAATGCAAAACTTATGTATACCGACTAAAAAAAGTAAATATTGAATCTGATCGGCTATTTATGTAACAATCCTCCATGACAACACGATTAAGAACGATTCATGTTTATTAAAGGGATCTTTATACAAATAGTTGTAAGTTTTACTGTTTATTTTTTCAAAAATGTATACATTCATTATATACATATTATACATGAATTATATATATTATACATTCGCCATCTATTTTTAGATCAAAAGGTTGGGTGGCGACTATTTAGGTTAATTCTTCTTCATTAAATTGGAAGCTTAATGGCCCAACTGAATAGGCCATTAATTTTGAGGACACATTCCCACTATGAAGAAAGAAGAAATAGGCAGAACTACATTGTACAACGATTCTAAAAAATAATAGCCGAAAAATATATATATTTTTATATATTAATGTATAATATATATATAATATTCCTAATTAGTGTATTTTATATATATATATATATATATATATATATATATATATTTGACTTGCGAATTTAATTATTTTTGATTGACCGACCAAATATCTAACTTTCCCTACGAAATATGAATACTACATTCTTTTCGGATTGAAGGGAAATGAGAGTGCATAATGTAAATAATTTTCCAAATATCTACTGTATATTAGATTATGTAATATATAGCCTTTGTTTGATGACCACGACTTCCATTAGTCATGTACACTAAAATAAGGGTGATTTGAAATAACGGCGTTGAAAGTGGGTGATCCTTGTTTTTGTCCTGCTTGTCTTATGGACAGAACTTCAAATTTAAGAAGTGTTGCTCCTCGCTTGCCCCCACAAGCAATACTTTTGACTTTTTGACCTTGAAGATTTGCCCATAGGACAAGCAGGATTATCTATTTTCAAGATTATTGAATATAATTTCCTGATAAAATAATATGTAATGATTACGGACAACAAATTCTGAAATAGGATACCATGAAGTTTGATATTCAAAAGTTTTTCCCGAATATTAAAATTTTTGTAGATATTAGACTAAGCAACATAATTTTTATCAAGTTATGCTTGCCAACCTCTTTTTATAAAATTTACTTAAACAGGACAAAAGTTAAATAGCAACTTGAAATGATTCTATTTGTGCAAATCTCCTTATTTTGAAGGGCGTTTCAGAAAGGAAAATCTATATTATATAGCTGCCATCTAAAATAATAGTAAAAAAAATAGATAAGTTTTATATATTAATATTACATGTATGTATGTATGTGTGTGTATGTGTGTGTATGTGTGTATATATATATATATATATATATATATATATTTATATTTGGAATCTTTACACAAATAGCCTCCATATTCATCATTTATCTTTTATAGCCATATACATAGATTATACATAATTGTACACATATAATATATAAATTATGCATATATTTTACCTCCATCTACTATTTTTAGTTCAAGCGGTTGGGTGAGTGACTATTTGGGTTATTTCTTCATGGCTAGAAATTATAATTATTTTCGATCGACTGGCCAAATGTATTAAAACTAGTATTACTAGCAGCACTTTATATTGGGCTTTAGACTTACTAGGAGTAATTGGGCTAGTTGATATATGGAATTGTTATGGAGCTGTCAAATGACATGGGCTCTGATTTAGTTAAATCTTTATAATTAGGGCTCCATATTCCATTCTCTGCCTTCTATAAATTTATCAAAATCTGATGTATTACGGTATTCTCACTTCTACTCTCTTTGCCGCCGGTGACATATTCCTTTTGTAAGTATTTTTTTTCTGTATTTCTATATATAGAGAATGAAAGTGATGAACTAAGGATGAGTGATGATAATTTTTCAAATGATCCATAAATATATCCTTATTCGCTACGTTCTTTCTGATTCATTCTCTATTTGATTATTTATTGTTTTTTTTTCGTTTTTTTTAAATAAAATATTTTGTTTTTTTTCTTTTATTATTTGATGCATCGTCAATATTATGTGATGAAATCAGAAAATCTTAGGACACCTTCTGACACGGTACGCCAAATGCTGTGTATGAGAAAGATTTTTTGTTTCTGATATTTGACGACGATTTTACTTAACTGTTTAGCTATTTTTTATTTACCCAGAAATTTTACAAAAATCATTTTCCAGATATTATTGTCTCAATAATCAGAGTTATTTCGTTGGCCAAGCTGGAAAAATCAGTGTTTTTTTTCAGAAGTACTTTTCTTTAGACTACTTTTGGAGAGAAGCCAACTAATTAATTTGAAAAATATTTTTGACCAATAATTTATATTTGTTCATGTTTTTCAAAAAGTTTTAAATGTCAAATTATAGATAAAGACATAAATAGATTTGTTTAGCATTTAATAATATATAAGTAGATAATTAATCATAAATATTTATTATCAAGATAACAATTAAGTTTTTTTATTTTATTTAAGTAAAATATGGAAAAAAATTAAATAGTACTTTATTCTTTCAAGATGATTTAAATATATCAAGAATCATTTAACAAATATAAAAATATTCACCTAAACATTCACAAACATAAGAGAAAGTTATCCTACAGATATTGTAAAGCTTTTGTTGGAGAGAAGTGTGACTTGCTTGCATAAGGTCTAATATCCTAAATATTAGGCTTAAAGTATTAAGGTTATTTTGGTATTTATAATATTTTATTAAAGATATTTTTGGTATGACAAAAATATAAAATAACTTTTGTTTTTGGAGAGAAGTTATTTTTTTTGCTTTTTCAAAGCTGCTTTTGTTATGGCCAAACACACTTTTTTTCTCTTTAATAAATTCTCTATTGTTTTTAAACAACTTAATACTAGAAACTCTTTACAACAAAAAGCTTTGAGATCACAAAAGGGATGAAAAAATGTATCAACAAAATCAATAAATTCTCTATTGTTTTAAAATATAACTCAAATTAATAATAAAGAACAAGAAAAAATAAACTAAGAGATATAGAACAAGTACAAGTTACTTTTTTTGTTTTTCTAAAACTGCTTTTGCTTCTAGCCAAACATATTTTTTTTTCTCTTTAAAGAGCTTTGCCAAACATCTCAAAATCGGTACATGTGAAACTTGTTTAATGTAATTAATTTTTTAAGAATAACTCATCTTAGATCAATATTAATAAACAGCAGGTTTGCAAGTGAATTTAAAAGTACCCTTTTTTAAAGAATTATTTTTACACTATTTTTAAAGACGAGACAACTTAATACTAGAAACTCTTTACAACAAAAAGCTTTGAGATCACAAAAGGGATGAAAAAAAGTATCAACAAAATCAATAAATTTTTTATTGTTATAAAATATAACTCAAAACAACAATATAAATTAAGAAAAAATAAGTTAAGAGATATAGAGAGAAAGAGAGGAGAGATATTTATTTTTTCTTCAATTGTGTATATTTTTTTAGTTATTACAAGGCTTTTATATAAGAATGAAAAGTGAAAAAAAATATGTCATTTTCTATGTTATTAAACATAGAAATATGTAATTGAATATGTAATTAAACATTTGAAAAGATCATGGAGGAAAAGTAAACATCCACCATAATTTGATTTTTCTTATAACACTTCTCCTTGGATGTCCATAGATAATGTGTCTCGTTAAAACCTTATTAGGAAAAACTATATGAAAAAAAAATCGTAGTGAAAGAAAAAGAGTAGACATGTTTAGAAATACGCCTTTTGGTTGCCTCGTTAAAAACCTTGCCAAGAAAACCTAGTGAGACAAAACCTTGTAAGGGAAAAAGAGTACAATGCATATTAACTCCCCACTGATGAGAGCATCAATTCACATCATTAAGCCTTTGTATTCCAATCTTGTACACCAGTTTTTTGAAGATTGACGTCGGTAGAGATTTCGTGAACAAATCAGCCATATTATCACTTGAACGGATCTGTTGCATATTGATATCACCATTCTTTTGAAGATCATGTGTGAAAAATAACTTTGGTGAAATGTGATTTGTCATATCCCCTTTTATGAATCCTCCCTTCAATTGGGTTATGCATGCTGCATTGTCTTCATACAAAATTGTGGGTAATTTGTTACACTTCAAACCACATTT
>AWOL01S0003063.1:137233-149768 GCA_000715115.1 Nicotiana otophora | reverse complement strand
CCCTCTTGGATGTCCATAGATAATGTGCCTCGTTAAAATCTTATTAGAAAAAATCCCTATGGGAAAAAACTCTTTGTGAAGGAAAAAGAGTATACGTGTTTATAAATACGCCTTTTGGTTGCCTCGTTAAAAATCTTGCAAAGAAAATCCAGTGGGACAAAACCTTGTATGGAAAAAAGAGTACAACGCGTATTAACTCCCCATGTTGAGAGCATCAATTCACATCCTTGAGCCTTCGCATCCCAATCTTGTACACTAGTTTTTTGAAGGTTGACGTCGGTAGAGATTTGGTGAACAAATCAGCCATATTATCACTTGAACGGATCTGTTGCATATTGATATCACCATTCTTTTGAAGATCATGTGTGAAAAATAACTTTGGTGAAATGTGATTTGTCATATCCCCTTTTATGAATCCTCCCTTCAATTGGGTTATGCATGCTGCATTGTCTTCATACAAAATTGTGGGTAATTTGTTACACTTCAAACCACATTTATCTCGACTTGCTTCATGAATAGCAATTATCTCAGCATGCACGATTGATTGCTTAGTCGAGCGTCAAGATATGACAGTGCCTCCATATGTAAACACATAGCCTGTTTGAGATCGAACCCAGCATCGGCATAGCCAACAAGATAGGGACTGCAATCATTGCCTTAAAATAATCCTATATCGGTAGTCCCTTTTAGATACCGCAATATGTGTTTGATTCAATTCCAATGTCTCCTAATAGGAGCAGCGCTATATCTTGTTAAGACACTAACTGAAAAAGTTATGTCAGACCTTGCAACATTAGAAAGATACATTAATGCACCAATTGCACTAAGATATGGTACTTCGGGACCAAGAGACTCTTTATTATTTTCATGAGATCAGAATGGTTCTTTATTTATATCGAGTGATCTCACAACCATCGGGGTACTCAATGGATGTGCTTTATCCATATAGAATCGCTTTAAAATCTTTTTAGTGTATGCTGATTGATGAACAAAAATTCCATCTTTCATATACTCAATTTGTAGACCAAGACAAAATTTTATCTTTCCAAGATCTTTCATTTAAAATTCTCTCTTTAAATAGTCTACTGCTTTAGGAAGCTCCATAGGAGTTCCAATGATATTTAAATTATCAACATATACGGTAATTATAACAAATTTAGATCCAGATCTTTTTATAAAGACACAAGGACAAATTGAATCATTCTTGTACCCTTCTTTCAATAAGTACTCATTCAGGTCGATTATACCACATGCGCCCTGATTGTTTCAATTCGTATAAGAATTTTTGAAGCTTTATTTAATAAATTTTTTGGAAACCTTAATATACTTCAGAACAATTTAAATTCTTCAATGATTTCCATTATACGTATATCACGTTTTTCTTGTATTGCCAGATTAAAACCTCAAATGGCGACATCCACCACAGGAGAACATGTCTCTATATAATCAATGCCAGGATATTTACAAATCTTCTTGTGACACAAGTCGTCTTTATGTCTATCGACTTGACCTTTTTTTTCGCACAAGAAAACATTTATACCTCCACTGGCTTTATACTTCTAGGTGTTGGGGCTATCCGTCCAACTTTATATTTTTCAGGTGAAATCAATTTTCATTGCGTATTTTTTATTTGGCCAATCATTTATCTGTCCAAATTTCATGACAGATTTGAGCTCAAGATTTTCGTCAATATTAATAATATCGAGCGCTACATTATATTAACAATATCGTCGACGATTATTTTATATCGGTTCTACTATTACCCAATAAAGACATAACTTATTGAGATCTCTTAATCTTATTATTGTCATGTACCCGAGCCTCTCCCATGAGGTCTTATGAAGTGTTATATCATGGTGCTCTTCTAGAACACTTGCCTCCTTATTATGACCATCTTGAATATTTGCTCCTCTCCTTTTTCAAGGACTTTTATCTTTGGAACCGATTAGACTATTATGCTTCATGCATGCCATATACTCTATTCATTATGAACTTTATTTTATTTGGAGCATTAACAGTTGAATATGATATTTAGCTTTGGGTCAGCAAATACGCCTGGCAATATTTTATAAATAAATTATCACTTGAACTTCAAGTTCACATTTTCTCGTACGAGGATCTAGATGTACTCATAATAATTTATTATATGCATTACTTTTTCAGCTGCCCATTTTCTACCCAATATTATTAGGATCACCAACACATATCTCTAGCCTTATTTGGGGATTCATCTTTGTACATTGTGGTGGAACAATTAAATCATATAGCACATTTATATTTCTAGATGAAAGTTATTTGGTTTCTGACCCTGAACTGATTTTGATATGGAGAATTTATCATAACTTGGCTAGATACGTACAAGTGCTGTTGTATATTAAATAATACATCACATACCAAATTTTATTTAGGCAGTTTTATTCTCATAACCAATTGTTTAGATATAATTGGAGGCATACAATTTCTGCTAAACCAACTTGGATTTAAACCGGTATTATCAAGATAAATTATCATAATTTATATTCTGGTACTATTGTCACGACCCTAAATTCTCTCGGTAGGAGGTCGTGATGGCACCTAGTCTCTAAGATTGGGTAAGCCTATCAATGCGGAATAATAATAGACATCTGAAATAATAAACTACAAATCAAATAATTACAACTCCCAAAATCCGGTAGATATAAGTCACAAGCTTCTAAGAATTTATCATCAATGTCTCTCTATATATCAAGGTCTAAAGAAAATAAGGAAGCAACATGATAATGATAGAATGGGACTCCGGAGTCTGCGAAAGCTGGCAGATATACCTCGAAGTCTTCGTACACCGGTAACTCACTGATGTCTGGGCTGGTAAGATGTACCTGGATCTGCACAAAAAGATGTGTAGAAGCGTAGTATAAGTACATCATAACAGTACCGAGTAAGTGCCAAGCCTAACCTCGGTAGAGTAGTGACGAGGTCAGGTCAGGTCCTACTGAAAAAATAAATAATGGCATGGAAAAATGTTTAATAATATAATAAGATAAAATTACAATAGAAATGAGTTAAGTAGTATGTCACCATTTAATTACACCAAGTAATGGCAATTAATACCTTGCGGAAACAAAACAGAATTCTTTTCAATTTTAAAAAAATCACAACAATAATCAAAAGGCAATTGCGACCATAAATCAATATCAACAAAGGCACTCCCGAGGTACCGCCTCGTAATCCCAAATTATAAATAAATTCACAATATCTCATTTTCTTATATCACCGCGGGAGCCTTCACAATTTATTTAAAGAAAATATGTTTTCCGAAATAACATCCCGTATTTTAGCCACCCATATCATACCGCATGACTTCTAGTAGTTTTTCCTACTAGCCACGCGTATCAAGCCACCCTTATCTCACCGCATGCGTTTCAATACCCAGACCTTATACCACCGCATGTGTATCAATATCACAATATATCATAATTTGTACCTCAAGTACCCAATATTTCAATTTGCCAAAATAAATCAACAATAATATTTTTCCACAATAAAGAGCTCACGGCTCCATCACAATGAGCACGAAAAATCTCACAAAATATTTGGGAATAAATAACTCAACAAAATAATATTTCATAATTTTAATACGTTGCTTCAATATCAAATTTAAAATGTCAAATAATTCATATTAATAATATTTAATTTAAAGAAAATCACGCTTCAAATAAGGCATATAATAAAAGAAATCAAGTTTTAACTAAACATGTAAAATAATTAGCAGGAAAAGGTCAAGCAAATTTAGCGTATAAACATTTAAATCAATGATGAAAAATATAACAAGGTAAAATTATTTAATTAATATGCAACAACGATCTACACAATTTAAAAACATAATCTTTCACATTTAGCCCGTGTACACACTCGTCACCTTGTGTATACGATTTTCAACATATTTCAATTTATCACTTCAATACCAATCCTAGGGGAAATTTTCCCCACACAAGGTTAGACAAGTCACTTATCTCGACTTGCTCCAATTTAACCAAGTAGTATGCCTTTTCCTTGATTTTTCGACTCCGATCGACTAATCTAGTCATAGTTAATTCGATACAGTCAACAAAAATTATAGAATCAATTCCATAAGAAAGTACTACATTTTTCAATAAAAATTCGAAATTAACTCAAACATTGTCTGTGGGGCCCACATCTCGGAATCGGGCAAAAGTTACGAAATATGAATGCCCATTCAACCACGAGTCTAACCATACCAAAATGACTAAATTCTGATAACAATTCGACCCTCAAATCCTCAAATCTATCCAAAAGGATTTTCAAATTGTTCCAACTTAAATCACCAATTAGTTGTTAAAAATAGTGATTGATTCGGATAATCTAACCAAGATTGAGTTAAGAACACTTACCCCGATGTTTTCTCTGAAAATCTGCCAAAACTTGCCTCAATCCGAGCTCCAAATCATTAAAAATGGAAAATAGGACGAAGTCCTATTTTCAGAACTTAAACATTCTGCCCAGACGTTTTCTTCTATGCGATCGCGGCCAAAGGCACGCGATCGCGAAGAACAAAATAAGATTGCCTAGAATTAAGCTTATGCGATCGCAGATAACTCCACGCGATCGCGAAACACAACATTCCTAGACCTACGCGATCGCAGACTCATCCACGCGATCGCGAAGGGTTAAGCGCATGGACCAGTTTCTGCCTCGTTTCCTCTTCGTGAACGCGGTCTTAGCCACGCGTTCACATAGCATAACTTGTCAAACCTATGCGATCGCGGACTCGCCCACACGATCGTATTGCACAAAATTTCAGCTGCCCAATTAACCCCACGCGATCGCATACCTTCTCATGTGATCGCGTAGAAGGAAACCAGAACCTGCAGAAACGAGAACTTCAACTATCAAGCCAAGTCCAAAAATGATGCGTTAAGCATCCGAAACTCACCCGAGCCCCTCGGGACCTCAACCAAATATACCAACAAGTCCTAATACATCATACGAACTTAGTCGAGTCCTCAAATCACATTCAACAACACTAAAAACACGAATCACACATAGATTCAAGCCTAATGAACTTTGAAACTTTCAATTTCTACAAACGACACCGGAACATATCAAATCAAGTCCGATTGACCTCAAATTTTGCATGCAAGTCATAAATGATATAACAGAGCTATAAAAATTTTCAAAACTGGATTCCGACCCCGATATCAAAAAGTCAACTCCCCAGTCAAACTTCCAAACTTAAATTTCTATTTTAGCCATTTCAAGCCTAATTTAATTACGGACTTCCAAATAAAATTCCAAACACGCTCCTAGGCCCAAAATCACCATACGGAGCTATTGGAATCATCAAAATTCTATTTTGGGGTTTTTCTTTTCAAAATATTGACCGAAGTCAAACTTAGCATTTTAAGGCCAACTTAAGGAACCAAGTGTTCCGATTTCAACCTGAACACTTCCAAATCCCAAACCAACCATCTCCGCAAGTCATAAATTTATAAAAGCACACATGGGGAGTTGTATTTAGGGGAATGGGGTTCTAAAAGTCAAAATGATCGGTTGGGTCATTACATTCTCCACCTCTTAAACAAACGTTTGTCCTCAAACGCGTTTAGAATTATACCCGGAGTGGTAAAAATATGAGGATAACAGCTGCACATATCATGCTCGGTCTCCCAAGTCGCCTCTTCGACCAGATGACCCCTCCACCGAACCTTCACATAAGCAATATTCTTTGACCTCAACTTTCGAACCTGCCTATCTAAAATAGCCATTGGTTCCTCAACATAAGAGAGATCCTTGTCCAACTGAACTGAACTGAAGTCTAACACATGAGATGGATCGCCGTGATATTTTTGAAGCATAGAAACACAGAATACCAGATGAAATGTAGAGAGACTAGGTGGTAGTACAAGTCTATAAGCCACCTCTCCAACTCTCTCAAGAATCTCAAAAGGCCCAATATACCTAGGGATCAACTTGTCCTTCTTCCCGAATCTCATCACACCCTTCATAGGCGAAACCCGGAGCAGGACCTGCTCACCAACCATGAATGCAACATCACGAACCTTCTGATCCGCATAACTCTTCTGTCTAGATTGGGTTGTACGAAGTCGATCTTGAATCAATTTAACCTTTTCCAAGGCATCCTGAACCAAGTTTGTACCTAATAGCCTTGCCTCGCCCGGTTCGAACCAACCCACTGGAGACCGGCACCGCCTACCATATAAGGACTCATACGAAGCCATCTGAATGATCGACTGGTAACTGTTGTTATAAGCAAAATCTGCAAGTGGTAAGAACTGATCCCAAGCACCTCCAACATCTATCACACACGCATGAAGCATATCCTCCAATATCTGAATAGTGCGCTCGGATTGACCGTCTGTCTGAGGGTGAAATGCTATACTCAACTCCACACGAGTACCCAACTCTCGCTGTATAGCCCTCCAAAACCGTGAGGTCAACTGCATACCCGGTACCCCGGTCAGAGATAATAGATACCGGTACGTCATGAAGTTTGACAATCTCGCGAATATAGACTTGAGCCAACTGCTCGGAAGAATAGGTAGTCATCACAAGAATGAAATTAGCTGACTTGGTTAGCCAATCCACAATCACCCAATCTGCATCAAACTTCCGTTGAGTCCGTGGAAGCCCAACAACGAAATCCATAGTGATCCGCTCCCATTTCCAGTCCGGAATTTCTAACTTCTGAAGCAATCCACCTGGCCGCTGATGCTCATATTTTACCTGCTGACAACTGAGACACCGAGCTACATACTCCATTATGTCTTTCTTCATCCGCCTCCACCAATAGTGTTGTCTCAGGTCTTGATACAACTTTGTAGCACCCAGATGAATAGAGTACCGCGAACTGTGAGCCTCTTGGAGAATCAACTCAGGCAAACCATCTACATTAGGCACACATAGCCTACCCTGCATCCGTATTACACCGTCATCTCTAATAGTGACTTCCTTGGCATCACCGTGTTGAACTGTATCCTTAAGGACTAGCAGATGTAGGTCATCGTACTGACGCTCTCTGATACGATCATAAAGAGAAGACTGAGAAACCACACAAGCCAAAACTCGGCTCGGCTCAGAAATATCCAACCTGACAAACTGGTTGGCTAAGGCCTGAACATCCAAGGCTAAAGGCCTCTCTGCTACCGGTAAATATGCTAAGCTGCCTAAACTCTCCGCCTTACGACTCAAGGCATCGGCCACTACATTGGCGTTCCCGAGATGATAGAGAATGGTGATATCATAATCCATAAGCAACTCCAACCATCTCCGATGCCGCAAATTAAGATCCTTCTGTTTAAACAGATGTTGTAGACTCCGGTGATCGGTGTAGACTTCACAATAGACACCGTACACATAATCCCGCCAAATCTTCAAGGCATGAACAATAACTGCTAACTCAAGGTCATGGACCGGATAATTCTTCTCATGTACCTTTAACTGTCTGGACGCGTAGGCAATCACCCTACCATCTTGCATCAAAACTATGCCGAGACCAATATGCGACGCATCACAATACACAATATGAGACCCTAAACCTGTGGGTAATACCAACACTGGGGCTGTAGTCAAAGTTGTCTTGAGCTTTTGAAAGCTCTCCTCACATTCCTCGATCCACTTGAATGGAGCACCCTTTTGGGTCAATCTGGTCATATGTGGAGCAATAGAAGAGAAACCCTCTACAAATCGGCGATAATATCCTGCCAAACCAAGGAAAGTCCAGATCTCCGTAGCTGAGGACGATTTGGACCAACTCTACACTGCCTTAATCTTCTTCGGATCTACCTTGATCCCCTCGCACGAAACTATATGACCCAAAAATCCTACTGAAGCAAGCCAAAATTCACACTTTGAAAATTTTGCATATAACTTCTTTTCTCTCAAAGTCTGAAGCACAATTTTCAAGTGCTACTCATGATCCTCCCGACTCCGGGAATACACCAGAATGTCATCAATAAATACAATGATGAAGGAGTCAAGATAGGGATGAAATACACTGTTCATCAGATGTATAAATCCTGCTGGGGCGTTGGTCAGCCCAAAAGACATCACAAGGAACTCGTAATGACCATATCGAGTCCTGAAAGCAGTCTTCGGAATATCAGGTTCCTGAATCTTCAACTGATGATAGCCTGAACGCAAGTCAATTATAGAGAATACCCTGGCACCCTGAAGCTGATCAAATAGGTCATCAATATGTGGAAATGGACATTTGTTCTTCACTATAACCTTGTTCAGCTGACGGTAATCAATACACATCCGCATAGAACCATCCTTCTTCTTCACAAATAAGATAGGAGCACCCCGAGGCGATACACTGGGCCAAATGAAGCCCTTATCAAGCAATTCCTATAACTATTCTTTTAGTTCTTTCAACTCTGCTGGGGCCATACGATATAGTGGAATAGATATGGGCTGAGTACCCGATAACAAATCACTTCCAAAGTCAATATCCCTATCTGGTGGTATACCCGGAAGATCCGCTGGAAATACATCAGGAAAATTCCTTACTATAGGAACTGACTCCATGGTAGGAGTATAAATACTAACATCTCTCACATAGGCCATATACGCATCACACCCCTTCTCAACCATTCGTTGAGCTTTAAGAAATGAAACAATCCTCCTAGGAACATGATGTGAGGTACCTCTCCACTCTAGCCATGGTAGACCTGGCATAGCTAACGTCACCGTCTTGGCATAACAATCAAGAATAGCGTGATAGGGAGACAACCAGTCCATGCCCAAAATAATATCAAAATCCACCATACCGAGCGATAATAAATCAGCTCTGGTCTCAAAACCACTGATAACAATTAAACACGACCGATACACATGATCCACAATAATAGATTCACCCACGGGTGTAGATACATAAACAGAAGAACTCAAGAAATTATGTGATATGCCCAAATATGGGGCAAAATAAGATGACACATAAGAATAAGTGGATCCTGGATCAAATAAGACTGATGCTTCTCTATGATAGATCGGAATAATACCTGTGATAACAGAATTGGATGCATCGGCCTCTGTCCTAGCAGGAAGGGCATAATATCTGGCCTGGCCTCCCCCTTTAGGGCGACCTCTACTTGTCCGACCTCTACCTCTAGCTGGCTGTGCAGGTGGAGTGGCAACTGGTGCAGTAATCATGGCCTGAGAAGCCTGAGGGCCCTGTGGAATAGGTGGGGCCTGAGAAATCTATGGAGGTGCACCCCTCATAAAACTGGGGAAATCTCTCATGATATGGCGAGTGTCACCACACTCAAAACAAGCCCTCGGAGGACGTGGCTGCTGGTACTAGCTCGGGCCTAATCGACTAGACTGCCCGTTGAAAGCACCCCGTACAGGAGGTACAGTAGACACTGGCGGTGAATAATATGGAACCTGAGGTTTGGGGGTAGCCGGAATACCACTAGAAGCTGGAAGTGCTGAATGAATAGGACGGCTCATATAACCTCTACCATGACGGGCCGCAGCTGGGGCACGAGAATTATTATATGTGCCAGAATCTCGGGGTCTCCTAGCTTCCCTCTCTTCCCTCTCTTCCCTCTCCCGAGTCCGCATACCTTCCAATCTCCTAGAAATTGATACCACCTATTGGTATGTGATGTCCATCTCTAACTCTCGGTCCATACTGAATCTGATACCAGGGTGGAGACCCTCAATACATCTGCGAACCCACTCTCGAACGGTAGCAACTAAGGCTAGTGCATGCCTAGCCAACTAGCTAAATCGAACCGCATACTCTGACACGGTCATAGAACCCTGGCGCAACTGCTCAAACTCTGCGCGCCATGCATCTTTAAGACTCTGAGGAACATACTCCCTTAAGAACATATCCAAAAATTGAGTCTAAGTGAGTGAAGATGCCTCAGTGGGACTATCCAAATCATATGCCCGCTACCACTGGTAGGCTGCTCCTCTAAACTGGAATGCCGTGAAAGAAACCCCATTGGAATCCACAATACCCATAGTACGAAGGATACAGTGACATTCCTCCAGAAAACCCTGAGCATCCTCTGAAGCTAAACTACTGAAAGTGGGAGGGTGGTACTTCTTGTGCCTCTCGAGCCTGAGCTACTCTTCCTCTGAAACTGCTGTCGTAATCTCAGGCCGAACTGGGACAACTGGCTACATTGGTATAACCTCTAAGGCATGGTCAACTTGGGCCCGTGGCTCTGGATTATGGGCAGCGGGAGTCTGTGCTCCTCCCCTGACCTGAGATGTGGCAAGAGCAAGTGGAATCAACCCTGCCTGAGCTAGAGTGCCAAACATGCTAAACAACTGGGCAAGAGTCTCCTGAAGTGCATGAGTAGTAACAGGTATCTCAGGTGCCTGCTCTCCAACTGGAGCTACTGGTGGCTCTGGTGCAGCAGCTCGTGCATGTGCTCTGGCTGCACTGCGTGGTCTTCCTCGACCTCTGGCTCGGCCTCTGCCCCAACCCCGACCTCTTGCGGCTCCAACATGGGGCGCGGGTGTCTGATCATCGGATCCAGTTGTGCATGTCCTCGCCATCTGTGAGAGAATAGAAAGATAATGGTTTATAACTTTGAAGTCAACAGTGCGCACGATAAGGAATCAAAGAAGTGAATATTTTCCTAACAGTTCCATAGCCTCCCGAAGATAAGTACAGTCGTCTTCATACCGATCCGCAAGACTCTGCTAAACCTACTTGTGACTCATAACACCTATGGACCTAGAGCTCTGATACGAACTTTTCATGACCCCAAATTCCCTCCGTAGGAGGTCGTGATGGCACCTAGTCTCTAAGACTAGGTAAGCCTATTAATACAACAATAACAATCCAGTAAAATCCCACTAATGGGATCTGGGGAGGGTAGTGTGTACGCAGACCTTACCCCTATCCCGAAGGAGTAGAGAGGCTGTTTCTGAAAGACCCTCGGCTCAAAAAATAAAAAGACAAAAGGACAAAAAGGGAGACAATATTAGTATCACAACAACAATCATAGGATAAATAGGAACACCATGAAATCCATAAGAAAGATGCTAAGCAAAGGGAGACAATATTAGTAAATATTAGTATCACCACAACAGTCATAAGAAAAATAGGAACACCATGAAATCTAGAAGAAAGATACAAAGCAAAAGTGGTAGCTAGTAAATAAGACATGCACTGAAAAGCGAAATAGTAAGCCACAACATTCCCACTAGCTATCTTAGACAAAAATCCTACATGGCTAGTCCCACCATGGTACGAAGTAAGGCATAACTCAACTACCTCCTAACCCACAACCCTAATATTCTACCTCCACGTCTTCCTATCAAGTGTCATGTCCTCGAAAATCTGGAGCCTCGCCATATCCTGCCTGACCACCTCTCCCCGATACTTTTTAGGCCGCCCTCTACCTCTTCTCATGCCCTCCACAACCAGCTGCTCACACCTCCATACCAGAGCATCTGGGCTTCTCCTCTAAACATGTCCGAACTATCTAAGCCTCGCTTCCCGCATCTTGTCATCAATAGGAGCCACATGCACCTTCTCCCGAATATCATCATTCCTAATCTTATCTATCCTAGTGTGCCCACACATCTACCGCAACAATCTTATTTCTGCTACTTTTATCTTCTGGATATGTGAGTTCTTAACGGGCCAACACTCAGCCCCATACATCATGTCCGATCTAACCACCGCTTTATAAAACTTACCTTTGAGTATCGGTGGCACTCTCTTGTCACACAGGACTCCAGATGCTAACCTCCACTTCATCCATCCTACCCCAATACGGTGTGTGACATCCTCGTCGATCTCCCCTCCCCCCTGGATAACCGAACCAAGGTACTTGAAGCTGCCTCTACTCGGGATGACCTGCGAATCAAGCCTCACATCCACGCCCACTTCCCCTGGCTCAGCGCTGAACTTACACTCCAGGTATTTCGTCTTCGTCCTGCTCAACTTGAAACCCTTAGACTCAAGAGCCTATCTCCAATCCTCCAGCCTCTCGCTAACACCGGCTCGTGGCTCATCAATCAGAACTATGTCATCGGCGAATAGCATGCACCATGGAACATCCCTTTGAATATGGTGTGTTAACGCGTCCATCACCACGGCGAATAAGAACAGACTGAGTGCAGAACCTTGGTGTAACCCCATTACAACCGAAAAATGCTCAGAGTCACCTCCTACTGTCCTAACCCGAGTCTTAGCCCCATCATATATGTCCTTAATCGCCATAATGTAAGGAACCGACACACCTTTTGCCTCCAGGCATCTCCAGAGAATTTCTCTAAGAACCTTGTCATACGCTTTCTCTAGGTCAATAAACACCATGTACAGATCCTTCTTCCTCTCTCTGTATAGTTCCACCAACCTTCTAACAAGGTGTATAGCTTCTGTAGTCGAACGACCCGGCATGAACCCGAACTGGTTGTCGGATACAGACACCGTCATCCTCACCCTCGCTTCAACCACCCTCTCCCACACTTTCATGGTATGACTCAGTAATTTGATACCCCTATAATTGTTACAACTCTGGATATCACCTTTGTTCTTATA